>VDFB02039937.1:0-15022 GCA_007258455.2 Sequoia sempervirens | reverse complement strand
TTTTAAAACCAACCCGTTTTATTTTTTTGCCCGTCCCCCACAATTTCTGCTAATTTTTGACTTTTTTAAACAAACTGATTTCGACCCAGATCGTCATTTTTCTCCGCGAACAAAACCCATGTCTTTGATTTTTCAAAATCGATTTTTGATTTTTACCCCGACACTTCTGGAGGCCATAACTTTTGACTCGGGTGTCCGTTTGAGCTGAAATTTGACAGGTAGTTGCGTTATGAGCTAACGAATGGATTCCCAATGGTTGGACTCCGTTTTGACCCATTTTTGGGGCCTCAAAGTTTCATCTTGACCCCCAAAATCCTAATTTAGTGTTTTTTGAAAAAAAAGTTTTGCTCATAACTCAATGTGCATATCTCGAATCTGGGATGTTAGTTGGCAATTCATCATATCTCACCAATGGGTATTTCTTGAAAAAAATTCGGACTCTCAAACATACGACCATGAAGTTTCCTAAAATGGCAAAAATTGACAATTTTTGAAAATTACCAAATTTGGAAAAATCTGCTTGTCAACACCTTACGTCCCTTAAAGTTCTCGAATTTGTGAATTACCTAATCATATCCTTTCTTAATTATTTTAGTTTCATCTAATCTCATTCGAAGCGACCTATTCCATCTTCAGCGCATAAATTCCTAATTGCTTATCCATTCTCGCAGAACTAAGCTCTTGCGATCCTTTCTCCATCTTCTACTTTGTCCTATTCATCTATTCTAATAACGACTTCATTTACAACTATTCATTCTGCTAACTTTATCTATTATTCTTAACACTTTTATTGAACTCTCGACATTCAAATATCTATCAAATCCTCTCTTTCTATCTGTTTCTTACCTTTCAATTTATATCCTTTGATCAATCCTTTACTCATTCTGAGTAATCTTCCACCTGTTCCAAGCATCCAAATCCTTTACTCATTCTGAGTAATCTTCCACCTGTTCTAAGCATCTTGATCAATCCTTTACTCATTCTGAGTAATCTTCCACCTGTTCCAAGCATCCAAATCATTCTGAGTCATCTACCCATTTGGTCACCTTTTCCTCATCCAAATCCTTATCCCTCTATCCAATTCACCCAAACAATCCTTTTTCCTCCCCCCCATCCTCTCCCCTCATCCCATCGCCTAATCCCTTGTCATTGGTATCTCGCTATAGGCTTTATCCCATGCAATCCAATGTCATCCATCTTATCGTCATCACTTCTGCTTTTTTTTTGCACATCTTCTATATCTCATCATTCATCATTTCACCATTCATCTATATGGCATGTCATTTGCCCACTTCATCTTTGATGATTTGGCTAACTATCCCATCCCTGAGCTTTCTATCGTCACTATCATCCAACATCATCTATCTTATCACTTCATCATTCATCTCTCTTGTCCCATCGTGTCGGTCCAATCATTTTATCCCCTTATCTAGAGTCATCTCATCCTCTTTCATCCATCATTGGTTGTCGGTCTTTAGTCGAACTACGTTGCCCCTGCGTTTTCACGTAGGCAAGGTCGATCATTTGATCCGCCCCCGGGGTTCCATCATCAGTCTTCAACTCTTGTTCCTATTGTTTGTCCTGTCTTTACCATCCATCAATGTCTCCATCTTGGTTAGTCATCCACATTTCATCGAACTACGAGGGCTCTGCGCTTTCTCGTAGGCAAGGCCAATCTTTGATCGGCCCCCGAGCCCCTAGGTCTTTAGGTTGTGTCTTGTCTCCCTTGTGTCGTGTCATCCAGCTATGCCCTTATCTAGCCAGTTCTTTACAAATGATATCCACTTGTATCATGAAATCCAATCGATTTTGAACATCCCGCGTCATAACGATCTTTTAATATCCATCATCTTTGGTCTCAACAGGATGTATCCTTCCTAATAGACCTCATCAATCCCATCTATCCCCTTGATCCTATGGCAAAGGATATTTGAAATTGATTGCAATCTTTTGATGCTTTTGGATTTTGTTTATCATTTGAGCTCCCTATCATCACTTGTCAAGACCGCCATAATCCATCATATTATGGTGTGTTTTGATTGGTCAACATAGGGGCATATCTTGATCTTTTTATGTCTATTTGTGTCTTCTTGGTTGTCCCACGTAGTACCCACCAAGATCCCTGAGGACTTGTGTTATGCTGGGGCATCCTTTTGTGTTTGTGGTTATCTCCATACCAAGTCCGACCAAGGTCTTTGTGACTTTGGGGTGTTGGGATAGCCTTGTTGTCTGTTGTGTTTATTTTATGCATTAGACACTAATTCGCCTTGGTTCTTCATACCCTGGTGTCTTGTGTTTGATGCTATAGCAAAAACCAGTGCTCCAAAGATGATAAATTGCATTTAGAATTGCATCTCATTCTCCATTCTATCGTCTTGCATATATCCCCCCATCCATTCATCATTCATCCTTCATCCTTATCTCTATCCAATCTCCATCCATTCCACTTAGCCTGAATCACCTAATCATATCCTTGGTCTTGTCCCCAGTCTCGTTACTATCCTTGACCCCCCATCATCATCCTCATCCATTCTTATCATTCCCTATCCCTTCGGTGTTGTTTTGGGATATATCCTTCCCTCATCAACAACACTTTCATCATCATTGGGAGGTATTCTTCCCTATCCTTTAGTGGTGTTTTGGGATGTATCCTTCCCTCATCAATACCACTCAGTGGGATGTATCCTTCCCTATCCTCGTGTTGTTTCGGGATCCTTCATTCCCTCATTGACAACACTCCATCCATCACCAACCCATTTTGGCTTGTACCTTGACTGGGGCAATATCACCTTTTTTCCTCAAATCCATTTGTGCTTCATCCATATCCCTATCACTCCTTCTCTTTTACCCATCACCTTGCATCATCTTCCCTCACCCCCTTGCACCATCTGGCTCGAGAGCCCACCCGTGTTCCTCTTCTTTGAACCCAAGATGTCCTCGAGGCCATCCTCATCCCTAACTCTTTCATCTTTACCCCATCGTTTTCCTTCCCTAGTCATCCCTTTGATGACCGGCATCTCTGCTCCACCCAACCATCTTCTAGGTTCTATTTTGTCTTTGAAATGATGTTACTTGTGAACACCATCTCAAGAGGGTAAAATAGACATCCCAAATTTTGGACACCTAATTTATCCAAATTTATCACTCTTCGCCTAAGCATCCCTTCTTAGCCTAAGCACTAAAATAATATTACTGGTCATTTACCACACATCTTTAATTACAACTCCCAAGGTATTTAATTAATAATTAGTCCCTAAGCAAGGTATTTAATTAATACCAAATACCACCTCCTTAATCCTTCTTTTCATTAAATTAAATAAATATTAAATTTATTTAATTCTCACATGTCTTTTTCATCTAATCCATCTCCTAATTCCTTCATTAAGGATGTGCACATGCCTAATCCTTGATTAGAATGTGTCACATCCTCCAAATTTTGCAAATTGACTTTTGATCCTTATTTATCCTCTAATTACTAATTAATTAAGCCTAATCATTCTCCAAGGAATTTTTAATTCCTTTTTATTCTTCATAGATTCCCCTCTTTTATATGTGAATTTTTAATTCACATTCCATCATTCCAAGGCTTCTAGAACCTTGGACTTGTCACAATCTCTACATGTGACCAACCTTGGACTTGTCACAATCTCCACATGTGACCAAGTCTCACCTTTTGAGCCCACCTTACCCTCTAGATTCCTTTCCAATCATTTCTGTGTGAATTCTTAAAATTCACTTTTATTCACCCAAGATCTTTCCCATCTCCAATGTACTTGCAAGGTACTTGTACTTCCTCCACCTCATGTAAATCTCCTCCTTGACAACTCATATCTCCACCTCATATCCTCTTGTCCACTTCACCCTCCACATGTCAAGATGGGAGGGCTTGTGGGTTCTCAACCCACCATAGCCCTTCATCTTGGCCTTGTTGGATCAATCTTGACCCTTGAATTCTCTAGAGAATTCAAGATCCTCTATAAATCCCCCCTCCTCAAGGGTATTTCACGTAACATTCATTTTGAGACCCACATGTCGCCTTCCTTTACATTTACAACACTTTTGATTTTCATAACCTTATGCTGCCATTTTGCCTTCACAACACTTTGCACTCTCACAACTACATGCTGTCCAAGTCATTTTAGATCATTCAACCATCTTTTGTCCATCATTTTGCATATTGAAGCTTGCATTTTAATCACTCAATCTATCATCTAAGGAGCACACAACCCATCCAAGCAAGGGCCAATCAAAGAAGTTTCAACAACAAGGGAGGTAAAAGTGTTTTGTGTTTCATTTTATTTGCATTCCTTTTCGTTGTAACTCTCTTTTGGCTAATCTTGAGGTGTCCTTGGTGTTTTGTCTTTCATGTTTCTTAGTTAGATTCACACATTTAGAGTAGCATAAAATATCGAGGTATACAGTGTGTTCATGAGAGAACACAGTCATGGGGTTAGGACACGATCATCATCATGGCAATCTCATCCCATGATTGGTATTTATTCCGCTTTGCCACCTTGCTTGGAGCAATGGTGATGTCTTTTAAGCATCGTCTTAAGTTGTATGTGACATGAAATGTCACCACAACGTCCTTGTTATGTCTTGTAGATCCTAGTGATTGGCATGACACTTGGTGGCGCATTGGCATGTTGTGCAACATGCCAATGTTGTATCTTAGTTGTTAAGATTCATTCTTGTGTTGCTCTTCAAAAAAGCAATGGTTTGCTTGGCTAATGCCCTAGATGTGAGGCTTGGGGCATTACATTGAGCATTATTATTGTGCATATCATAAAAGAACAACAAAAATGACAATATAATCTATTCCATATGAAGTTGTGAGCTTAGACTAATCATGCAATTGAACCATAGTAACAATCCAAGGAGGAAAAGTATGCTTTTTTATAGCATCTTCTTTAGGCAATAGTGCTCCAACTAATTGTTGGTGCTTTGATTTTGGTGCATCACATCATTTTACTACCCACAAAAACTAGTATGTAAGGTTTATTCTAATTCTAATTATCTAGAAAATAGATTTTTGTTTCTTTGAGTGATGGTAAAACTCATGCAATAGAAGGGCTTCAAGAAGTTCGGATTGTTCTTAGTGATGCAATTTAATTGGTAGTCAAAAATGTTTTTGTTACAAATGTGATTAAAAATCTATTGCCAATTAGTCAACTTACAAAAACTCCTAATATTGTAGTGATTTTTTAGGGTTTTTTGTGGAAACAAGTGTATTGTGATTGACAATAAAAAAGACAACGTATTTGTCCTAGGCATCAAGCAAGGCAATTTACATAGGCTAGTTGATCCTATCAAATTTAATTTGAATACATTAGTTGCGGAGGACAATGGTAATGTTTAGTGGCATGAGAGATATGGGCATCTCAAGCTTCAACATTTAGCCAAACTAAGCATAACTAGCACAATTCATGGTTTTATAGCCATCTAGGAGAAGCAAGAACCACATGCCAAGTGTTTGGCTAGAAAACATAAACCAAATTCATTTCCTATAGACAAAGAATGGCATGCATAGGAAGCTCCAAATCTCATTCATACAAATCTATGAGATACATCCTAGAAATCATCCATGAACTTCAATGCAGGCTACTTTTTGTTGCTAGTAGATAGTTTCTCTTAAAAAATGTGGATGTAGTTTCTAGAGAAGTTTGATTCCTTTGGAACTCTTGTCAAGTTCAAAACATTGATTGAAAGTCAACAAGGTACATGAAACCAGATGCTAAGGTCTAATAATGGGGATGAGTTTAATTTTAAGCAATTATAAGATTACAACATGAAGTAAGGTATTCAAAAATAGTTTATAGCCCCATACACCCCTCAACAAAACGGGGTGGTTGAAAGGAGAAACAAAACTATTGTGGTGATGGTTGAATGCATGATGCATAGAAAAGGCACAACATAGAGACGTTGAGATGAACATCAGAAACAAGTGAAGAAAAAAATTATTTGGAGCTCAAATCAAAGGTATTAGATTTTCATGTTTTTGGTTCAATTGTGTACGTTTTTGTTCCTAATAACAAAAAGGAATAAATTAAAATTCAACAGCATCAAATCTTTATTTGTTGGTATAATGAACAATCTAAAACAAAGACACGTTGATACCCCCACTAACAAAGTCATAGTTTTTCAAGATGTTGATGTAAATGAAAGGAAAAAAATTGAATGTGATCATAAACAACAATTTGTTAGTGATCAATCTAGAACTAGTGTTGCAATTTCTTTGAAAGATAAATGCTTGAGTTCTATTCTACTCTATCATAAACCCTAGTGTGTCTATCTCAAACTGTTATTGCTCCTACACCACTAGTATTTCAACAACAAACCTGAATTGACTTCAACTCAAGGTGTGCTTGCTTCACTACAAAAGTCTCAAATCACATGGCCATAGAAATCCAAATGGTGTTTTACCACTTTTTGGGATTTGAGGATGAACAAACTTCCTCATTCAGAAGCACAACCCCAACCAATAGGGTAATAGATTGTTGTTTCAAATGTGCATGCTCATTTTCCTCTTTTCTAGCCTTTCAAGATGCCTAAACCACAAAATTATGTAGCAGCAAAATATTAACTTGAATGGTAGGCAACCATGAATGGGGATTCAAACAAGGAGGGCTATATGGTGCAATCTAAAGGATTTCAAGTACCTAGTATGATCATTTGGTTTGTTAGCTTATTAAGTCTTTGTAAAGGCTTAAGTAGGGTCCAAGAGCTTGGTACATTAAGATTCTCAACATCGTCAAGAATTGAGATTATGAGGTCAAAAGAAATCATTCTGATCTGATTCTCTATGTCACAAGCAATACCAATGACATTGTGATCCTTGTTGTTTACATTGATGAGCATGCCATCACCAATAGTGCAATCAATGCATTGCAATGAACGAATTATGATCCATGTTCAGATTTTGACCCAACCATAGTTGCCAAGAGATTGGTACTGGTGTGGGAGATGATTACCAATACCAACACATCATTTTTTGAGAAAAGTAGGAAACAGATACTTGGAAACGTCAATTATTTTTAATATATAATAATTGAAACTTTGAATATATATCAAGTTTAACGAAAGGAAAACTGAAAAGATTAATTGTTTAATATTTTAATTTATTTGAAAATCAATACCATGACATTTAACTTTCAAGATTAAACACACAAAAACTAATATAATATATTAAATATAGTGTCAACATTCAAGACTCTTGACTCAAGAGTTCATTCTACCTATCGAAATGTTGATCTGCATACAAAAAGAAAAATTTAAATCTAAATTATCATATTATGTCATTCAATGGATGAAGTTCCATGCTTGCATCAGCTACGTCATGAATTTCCAAGTCCTCAACTATGATGCTCTCCAAATACTCATCACTCTTTAGCTCAAGTTCCTCTTTAGGCAATAGAACTAGGAGTAAATCATTGAGGCCATCTACATCAACCACTTCATCCTCCAAGGGTGCAACTACTCCAAGTAGAATTTGGCCCAATTTTGCTAAAAGACCCTCCTTGTACCCAAGGTGTACCCGAGAAAAAAGGTGAAGTGAGCTATGAATGTAGACTAGATTCTCTACTTTCTTTAACCTTAATCGGTTCCTCTTCAATGAATGAATGAAACTATAAATACTCCAATTTCTCTCACAAGATGAAGAGTTGGCTACTTGTGAGAGCAATCTTATTGCAAATGGTTGCAATTCAGGTGTTTCACTTTCGTGGTTCCACCACCACTCTATAAGAACTTTCTTCGCATACATGTCATACAAGGCTTCCACAAAAGAAAAATCACCTTGCCCATGTGAAAACTTATTTCACAAAGTCTTGATAATTGAAGTATCCTCAACTCCACCATTAAAAAAATTTACCATAACACAAAACCCCTTCATTACCTCTCTATCCTCATATGGAGACCTCTTCTTCATCAGTTATATATCATACCACTTAGGATTTAAGGCATAAGCAACACAATAAAGAGGTGTGTTAAGTTTATTCCATCCTCCATGTATGTTTTCTTCTATCGAAGGATATATATAAAGATCTCCAACAGTTTTTATTTCCTTATTCTTTCACACATAGAATCCATTTCTTCATAAATTTATGCCAAACATGGCTTATCTGAATTTACAAATTTAATCACCTCACATATAGGCTGAATAAAGTCAACAACAAATTTGTTGTCAACCCTAAAACAATCATCAAGGACCATACCTCTCACCTCAATTGGAATATTTGTTGTAGATTGTCTCCATGATGCCCATGTATCCCTAACTATTGTATAACACAAAGCTCTTTTAACTACATAAAAACACTCGAGGAGCGTAAAATAAGAAGCAAACCGTGTATTGATAAGTTTGAAGAGATCCACCATGGCAAATTTTCAATAAATGGCTTGTTTATGGTGATGATTACATATGAACATTTGTATTTTTCTACCATTTTCAATGTGATCTGAAATCCATTGAAACTTGCCAATATATTTGAGTGCATTATTCAACGAATGCACACAACATGCTATCCAAAATATATGCATGTACCTTTTTGTACGAACAAACCCATTGTTTTAGAAACAAGGGTAGCATTTGTAACAACTTGGACTACATGCAATGCCCCCACCTCAATGGTATCACACAGATAGTTCTAAAGGAACTCTGCATTTTTTTCTTGCCTTGAACAATCTATTGCCTTTAAAAAATAATTGTTTTTGTTACAAGTTACCATGATATTAAGAAGTGGACAATTTCTAGCATTTATCCACCCATCCATTACAATGTTGCATCCCTCTGCAAACCACACTCTTTTCATTGGTGCAATTTATTGCTCTAGTCGGAATTTCCCTTTATCAATTATAGTAGTGTGAAGCTTTTCATACCTTAGTGGTTTATTACCTACTAGTCCATTTTTTGTAGCTTGGACCATCTCCTCATAAAAAGATAAGCGAGCAACATTAAATGATATTCCATTTGGATTAAAAATGTGTGTGATCATTGCATCAACTATATCTCGACCTTGCACATCAAACAATTTTCCAACAGGGTTTGCACTGCCAATGTGTGGTCTCTTGCGAGAAGACCCTAAATCTTCTCTTGTCACATCTCTCTTCTCTTGTCACATCTCTAGAAGACACATACGTCTCTAACTCTCTATCTTAATTATGAGTTGCCCCCATTGCTAAAGCATGAGAGCTCAAATGAGGCACTTTCCCATTAACCCTTTCTTGACCCCTAATAGCTTCATATCAGTCTAGTTCATTCAAAAATGGTTCCACACCTTTTCCCAATATGTGAAACAAATGAGCCCTCGCCCTCAAGTAAGTTTCCTAAAATGTCTTAGGACAAAGTTTACATTTGATGGTTTGTTCCAACCAACCCCTTCAACCTTGTAACATGTTCACAATATTTTCACAATGTATACAAACCATATTTTCATCCACCTAACATTTTAAACAAAAAAAAAAGTATTAAATAAAATACATGTTCAATCGAAATTAACTAATAGTAAATTTAACTGTTTTAAATTTAATGATTATATTAACAAGTAATTATTTTCAAATTTTTGTTTTACTCAAAGCCTCGTATGCTTGATTGTGTTGTATTATCGATGCCAACTCATTCATTTAGCCTAGGTGCATTGACAAGTGTCGGCCATATCATTTTATTAAAAAAAAAAATTAAAATCACACCCAGACTATATGATGCCCAATGCCCCTCATTGTGCAAATAAAAATCACTAGTATTACTATAGCCATACTACCAAGCTGCAGTTCAACTATTTATTTGCAAACAGCTTTAAGTTTTTAATATTTTTTTTTTTTAGCTACTTCCTTCAAATTTTTTATAGTAAGTTTTGAGTTTGTACAAAAACAATATATACCATCTATGTGTATACATATGAATTCGCACACATGGTCTCTTGGTTAAAAAACCTTATACGATTTGTATTGTAGCTTATTTATTGTTGTTTAGCATCTACAATCATGGGTTTATTCATAGCTATCACTACGACATGAAAACAAATGGAGGTCAAAGAACCCACATCAATGTAATGTCCCCATTTTCAATGTCCTCTTTTGGATTAATCTAGTTCTAACACACTTACTATTTTTAGTAAGTGTTATATTTAGTAATTGGTCTGGCAGGCAGTGCAGAGCAGTGTAGGGTTTCCTGTTTAGGCAATGTGTGGAAGTTGTCCGATGAGTGATAATGCTTTGTGCCAGTCCTTTCTGTGGGGTTTTTCGGTGTTTCAGGCATGGCTTACTATTTTTAGCAGAGGCCAATTCCAACACTTACTGTTTACAATAAGTTGAGTTGCATATCGGTTTCCACACCAGCTTGAGGTTTCAGAGTATTTTCTATTTTTAGTGTGTACTAAAAATAGTAAGTCTATTTATGGAAAGCTGGCCCAGGTCAGGCTATTGTCAACAATGTCATTTCAATTGGCGTTGGGTTCGCTAAGGTCAGATTATTTAAATATTTGTATTTCCTCTCTCAAAAATGATTTTAATAAAGTTATTTTATAACTTTATATTGAGGGTCAGCGGGGTCATAAAATTGTACCTTGGTGCCTAATGAGATAACTTAATGTTGTTTTAGAAGGCTGGATAAGGTAAAATAGTTTTCTTTTG
This sequence comes from Sequoia sempervirens, assembly GCA_007258455.2. NCBI lineage: Eukaryota > Viridiplantae > Streptophyta > Pinopsida > Cupressales > Cupressaceae > Sequoia > Sequoia sempervirens. The sequence goes on along the minus strand of VDFB02039937.1, from coordinate 4,396 downwards.
AACAAGACCCCCTTTGAGGATTATTTGTTAATGTTTTAAAGTATAAAGCAAAAAAATATTAAAAGGGTTTTGGAGGGAAAAGAATTCAAAATCTTGTTGCCCTAATTTCTCTTTGAGAGCCTACTTTATCTCATTTGGTTATGTTGAAATGGTTGCATAAGGAGATGTTGTTGGTTTTACACCAAAGGTCTGAAAACAGGTGTTGAGGATGAAAACCCTTGGCATTGAAGAGCTGGTTTCGATAGTGCAATATCTTCCCTAGCTGGTGGAGGCGTGGTTCCATCCAGGGATCAGATTCTGAGCTTCAGTCAAGCAGGATGAAGATTTTTGAGTATTTTTGATGTGGGTCAATTTGTTTCTGGTTGGTGGAAGCGTTGCTTCATTTGGGTATGGTTTGGAGTGTATTTGATGAGGATTTACAGAGTTTTCTGGGCACTTTTTGTCAAGGGCTGAACCTGGTTTTTGGATCATAACTCTCAAATGGCATATGCGTTTCCAACATGGGTATTGTACCAATTGAAAGCTCACATTTAGGCGCCTCAAAACAAGTATGGGATTGAATTTTCTGAGAAACGATTGAATTTTCTGAGAAACGATTGAATTTACAAAGACAAATTTCCCTTTGGTCAAGCACCTTGTTTGTGGGTAATTACCCGGGTTGTACCTGCTGATGTATAGGTCAAATCTGAGCGGATATTGAGGTCTGAAAACTTACCAGGGGTTGGGTGTGGAGACTATGAGAGTTGCTGTTCATTTGATGACCCAGCTCGTTGGTGATTGAAGCTCAATGTAATGCTGTTTGCTTATGTTTTCCAGGTCTGAAATATAGTCACTTTCCTGAAGCTGTTCTAAGTTGTAAATGTCTGAAATTTTCTGATATAAATTTCTGCTATTAATTTCTGAGCATTACCTTTTCTGAAAGTGTTCTTTCCAAGCAAGTTCCAGTGTTATTTTATGCATATTTATTATCTATCATTTGGCATGTTTAAACCATGAATGGCACATGAAATCTCGAGCAAAACAATCTCAGGAAACTCTCAAACAGCAAGCATTACACTCAGAAAAAATAGGGGGCTTACTTTACAATCAAACAAAACTTAGAAACTATAATCATTCAATTTTAGTTCCATAAATTCAAGGTTGCACCTTGTTGCTTGCTACTTGTGCTAGAAAATCAAAAATTTATTAATCATGTTGCTCACATGTGTGACAAAAACGAAATGGTAAATCAAGTTTGCACCCAAGTGATTTAAAAACAACCTCACATTACACTTTTAGAATTTTTTTTTTGTTTTTTATTTCTATCTTCTTTTTGGAAAAAGACGTAACGAAGTAGGGCTTTTTTGAAGGGAGACAAGAGGAAACGCAAAGCAAGACGGTTGCTACTGATGAAACACACACTTATACTAAGAGGGGGGGTGAATCAGTATAGGTCAAACTTTTCTTTTTCTCGACTTAATGAAACACAACAATATTACCTCAAACCTTAATTATCCATAGCAATACCATATATGCAAGATCTAGCAATTAAGAACACACATAAGAGACATAGGATTTTACATGGAAACCCTTACGAGAGAAAACCACAACAAAATATTGCTTGTATAAATCTTCTTACAAATTTTGTAGGCACCAACCCACTAGAGACTCCAATACCCACCATTGACCACCAACTCAACAAGAGGCACCAATCTCTTCTAGTAAGAGGCACCAACCTCTCGATCTCCTCAATTAGGAGGCTCCAACCTCCAAGTGAATAATATGATAATTTGTTTGCAACTTCCTGCCCTTAACAACTGCTCACAAATCTGCAATACACTCACCCATAAATCTGCACTATAGTCTTCAATATTTCTGCTCATAGAAACGCCATGATCTTGCTTTTATTTCTCTCACAAATTGATGCTAAATACCTCTCATAAATCTGCTCACATATCTTTCATAAATCTGCTCAATTATCTTTTTATTTTTGCTCTTCATATGAATAATATTCCTTGAAATGATTGATTTTAATCCCTCTCACAATCCTTTATTTATACTTACCAATCATGCCTCCTCACCCAAGAGGGGTGACTCTCCAAGGGGGTTGGCCCACTTAGCAAAACTAATATTTATTTATTTTTGATTTATTGCCCAAGGTTGGGTGCACCCTTCTAAGGGGTCGTCCCTCTTTGGGAGCCCCATAAAATTAATTTAATTTTTAAATAAATCTTCCCAATTTGAGGCAGCACTAAGAGGGGGTCGTCCCACTTTTTCTTTTCTTTTTTTGTATTTTAAACTACTCCAAAGAATACATGACATGGGTCAGCCCATGTAGAAGATACACCATTAGTTTTGCAAAATATCTTCCAAACCATCGACAAGCTCTTTGACATCAATGACAACATTTTTCCAACACCTACAAGCAAGGATGTCTCTATACCCATTTCCAATACAAGAAATGCATCTTGGTTCCCGAGATGCATGCATCCCAAGGGATCAAAGACACATCTCCCTACAACTTTAGACATAATTGATCTAGGCCTCCTATAATATTAGTTTTGACAACCTAACCATTACTTTTTCATGGCTCAAATCAAGTATGCTACAAATCGTTTGGAAGAATACCCATACTCTCTAATAAAATGTTAAGACTGCACTTTATACCATAAGAATTTATTGCTTATGTTAATGTTCTAATAACACCACATTAGCTATGTCTAAAAGTAAATTACAATGTAAAAACAACTAATGTAACTTCCCCACACAATAATAATAATTACAAGCATACTCATTGAAGTGAGTGTGCTTTATTTCTCTTGTACTTTGTTCATTCATTCTTCCAATATTGATTAGTGATTTATGGGTTACCCTAACTTCAAAACGACAATAAATATTCTATGTGCATTCTCAAATTGGTTCTATTGTACAAATTTTCTACATTTTTCTATTAATTTCTTACTCAAATTGAGCTCTTTACTGTTTTTATATCTATCTTCTACAATGTTCCAAAAGGATGCGTCCCCCCAGATCCCCATGTTTCTAAGACGGGGATGTCCCTGAGATGTGGGGACTTAGAGGGGACATCCCCCCACTGTCGCTCAAGACTTGAGGACATTTTAAGGATGCCCCTAGTTTGGGGATAGTTTGAGGACTCTAGTACATTCCAAAGATGTCTAAGGGTCTCCAAGGAGTCTCCCACCCATCCCGAGTACTTCTAGGCATCCCCCATGGTAGTAAAATAAAAAAAAACTCAATATTTTTAAAAAATTCAAAAAGTGTTTTCAATTTGCATGCCACAAACCCTAACCCTAATGGTCTATGGGCTCCACCCAAACCCTAAGCACTCACAAAAAACTTATAAATAGACATCTAACTTCTAAGCCTCATTTCAAATCACTCTTAAGTTTCAAAATTAGTAGGACTTGGTGTTGCAAAAAATAAGTGATAAAATTGTGAAAATGACATTCACCATGAAGGTTTGTGTGGTTTCAAAGGCCTTAGTTTGTGTTTGGGGAACGTGCCAAGGGTGTTGCCTTGTAGGGGTGCTACCCCTTGACCCCACTAGGTGCTCTACCCCCAAACCTCCACCCACCATTGTTAATGTTCAATGATATGATTGCAATGTTTTTTATGTTTAGTAGTTTAAAGTTTTAAACTTTACTTAGTATGCCAAAGTTTCATTTGTAATTCTTATACTTATTCCATACACATTTTTATAACTAAATTTTCAAGTACTATATGTATTTGAGCCACCAACCTGCCACCCTCATGCTATTGTCCCCTCGCCATCACCTCGCCACCCCTAAACTTAGACCCTTGGTCCCCTCGTCCCCGAAACTTGTCACCCATCTCCCAGTCAAGAAACTCCATGGAACTATGGTCTTCCGCTATCCTTCTCTTTGTCATCATATACAACATCAATTTAGATCTAGAATCTCTGCCATTTCTGCTATTTTGGTATAGAAATGCCCTTCCATGAATGCCGGGATCAAACTCAACCAACACAAAACTATAGTATAGTGCATGTAACAAATGTAATTGAGGATGCATACAAATGTGTGACTAGTTCACAAGGAATTAATTATGTGGTCAGATGTCAGCACATAGAAAGTCTCAAAACCCTTGTATAAATTCCAGACATTCTAGTTAATGATACAATCTATTCTTATAGTAATCATTCAGTCCTGTAGAAAGCTTTTGATTCTTGTTATTGTCAGTTATCTCATTCTTCCATCTAAGCATGTCATACCTCAAGTATTAAAGAAAAAAATCACCTAAAGTAAGATACTTCTGCCACCAACACATCATATGCCTAAGCCAGATTTTTTAATAAAATCCATGGCATAAATTATTTGTACGCAACAAATGACCATACACACCCTTAAAGAATAATATTGGCATTAAAAAAACAAAA
>VDFB02039935.1:0-14112 GCA_007258455.2 Sequoia sempervirens | reverse complement strand
AACAACATCTACAGTTGGTAGATTTTTAATGATGACACAGATCTAATCAAGTTCTTACAGTTATTTGATTAGTATGAGGCCCAAGAGATTGATTTTAATGCATTTGTGGAAGAAGTAGATGGTAAACAAATTGTATTTGGCCAGGAAGTTGTGCAACTCAAGACAAACAAGATTCCTAAAGAATTAGTGGCACTAGAAAGGGTTTTTGATGGGAATGATCGAGCAATTATGAAACAAACACCAATAATAAGAGAAGACATTGAAGAGATCATTTTAGGAATTGAATTGGCTCCAAAGAAGGTATATATTGGAAAAAAGATAATCCCTACAATCAGAAAGATGTTGATCACATTATTGAGGAATTACAAGCATGTCTTCGCATGGTCTTATGATGACCTTAAGGCATACAAAGAAGATCTATTCCAACATGAAATTCTATGAAAACTTGAAGCAAAACCCTTTAGGAAAAAATAGAGACCAATAAATCCTACCTTAGAACCCAAAATGCATGAGGAAATTATGAAGCTTAGGGAAGGACGTATTATCAAACCCATCAGGCATTCTACTTGGGTCTCTAACTTGGTTCTTGTCAGAAAGAAGAATGGAGACATAAGGTTGTGTGTAGAATTTCAAAATTTGAATGTATCCTCCCTTAAAGACAACTACCCACTCCCAAACATGGAGGCTACGTTGTAAAGGGTAATAGGTTGTGAATTATTGTCCATGATGGATGGATTTTCAGGGTACAACCAGGTGAAGGTGAAAGAGTTAGAACAATGTAAGACTATTTTTGCTACCCCTTGGGGCACATATGTGTATGTAAGGATGTCATTCAGCCTAACAAATATTGGTGCCACATTCCAAAGAGGTATGGATTTTTTTGTTGTTGATCTAATCAATACAATAATGGTGGTATACCAAGATGATCTCACTACATATTCCAAGAAAGCAAAAGACCATGTTGGACACGTTGAGAAAATCTTCCTCAAAGCCTTGGAGTATGGCATCTCCCTAAATCCTAAGAAATTTCATTTTGTTGTGATAGAGGGAAAGTTGTTTGGGTACATAGTGTCCAAAGATGGGGTCATAATTGATCCAGAGAGGTTAGAAGCTATATATAAGATCCATATTACTAAAACCATAAAATCCATTCAGACTTTATTTGGACAAATAAACTTTTTAAGAAGATTCATATCAATTTTTTTCGAGATTGTCAAACCCATCTCAAATATGTTGAAAAAAGGAGCCAAGATTGACTGGACTACGTAAGCACTTGATGCATTTATATTTATAAAAAGGACAATTAAGGAAGCCCCAATATTAAAATCCCCTAATTTTAGTAAACCCTTTCAGATCTTTTCATTGGCAAATTATACCACACTATTGCAACAGTAATGTTATAGAAGAATGATGAAGGATACAAGCATCCTATATCATTCTTTAGTAAGTCCCTCCAAGGAGCTGAATTAAAGTATGATATTATAGAGAAGCAAGCATATGCACTTGTCAAAGCAGTAAAAGCCTTCAGAACCTATTTGGTGGGAGTAAAAATAATTGCGTATGTTCCTAATGCTATAGTCAAGGATGTATTTGTACAAAATGAAGTTACAGGGAGAAGGTGCATATGGATTAATAGACTTCAATAATTTGATATTGAAACCCAAATCACTAAGTTGGTAAGAGGACAAGGCATGGCCAATCTAATGGTTGAATCGAAACTTGAAGCATCTAAATCTATAACACAGGGGAAGAAGATGGTATGATTGCAAGCATAGAGAAAAACTCATGGTACACTAACATAATATATTACTTAAAAAACTAGAAGTGCCATAAGGACTTGAATGAAAATCAAAATAGGACCTTGAAGTTGCATGCCTCAAAATATGTCTTCATGGATGGTGACTTGTACTAGAAAAATAAAGATGGAGTACTATTGTTATGCCTGGATGAATCACAAGCAAAGCATGTACTAAAGGAGATGCATGAAGGAGTTTGTGGGGGGAATTTCTCAGCAAAAACTACTACCCAAAAGATCTTGAGAGTTGGGTGCTATTGTCCCAGAGTTTTCAATGACTAGATTACACTTATGTAAGAAAGTGTGAAGCCTACCAAATTTTTTTTGGAAAAATGAAATACCAAGGAGAATTACCACTCAAGCCAATGCAGGTTGAAGCTCTATTCCATCAATGGGGGATTGATTTTATTGGAGAAATACCAAAAAAATCTAGTGGAGGTCACAGATGGATATTGGTGGCAACTAACTACTTTACAACATGGATAGAAGTCATCCCAATGAAGTAGGCCACTAGTAAGGTTGTAATAAATTTTATGATGAAGAACATCATTACAAGGTTTGGGACACTTGTATGGATAATTACAAATAATGGTATGTGTTTTAGATCAGAAGAGTTTAGAAAGTTTTGTGACACATATGGCATAACAATTTCATATGCCTCTCCATACCATCCATAAGCAAAAAAACAAGTTGAATCAAGTGACAAGAGTATCCTAAAAATCATTAAGAGTATGTTAGACAAGAACAAAAAGACTTGGGATTCCAAGTTAAGGATGGTAGTCTAAGCGGATAAGATCACAAGAGGTGTCAGCTATAATAGTGGTTTACAATTCCTATAGAATGACGAATTTAAATCACATATTTTTAGAAAATATAATGATTTGCCTTTAAAAATATCCATATTTCAAGGATTCCACCTGAAGAGGGTTTGATCAAATCACCTTAGATCAAACCCCTTGATAGAACCCTCGCTAGTTTTAAACCATACCTATAAATGCTGCCTCTCCTTTACACCTATCAAAATAAAGTCGACATAAAATCACTTTTGATTTAGATTTTGAGGGATCAAATGGAATTCATTTAAAATTTATTTCAAATGATTATGGTATTCCCATCAAAGCTTATCCAATGAATATAATTTTAATATGTTTTGTTTTTGTTATGTATTTGTTTTTAAGTTTTATTAAACATAGGTTTTTCATCGAAAAAGAATTTCTTTGTTCTTCACATGTGGAAAAATAGAAGATTATCAAAAAAAAAATTGAAAATTATGAGTGCACCAGATATTGAAGTCCTTGATCCAACAAAAAAAATAAAATAAAATTTTGACATATACAAAAAAAGTTATGCATTATACGGTTGCGCTGTGTCTGAATTGTAATTCGCTTGACTTTGAAACTTGATTATGGAAAAAATATTCAATAAAAACTATCTAACCAAGCGGAAGCACTATACATAAAAAATATAAATTTGAAAGAACAGAATTTTATCCTTCATGGAAAAAAGCTATGCTATACGGCAAGGCCACTTTTAAAAATAAGTTGTTTTCTAAAAAAATCAATTTTCATGGGAAATGGAAAAAGAAGTGCAATTTGATTCCAAAAAATTTTGAAAAATATTTTAAACCGCCAGACAAAATGTGATGAGACTCTAGGCTTGTACCATCTTCAAATTCCTACATTTTAGCTGCTATAGTGCCCTCAATCGTGAAGATTTAGTTAAAAAATAATACCCCAAGTGTCCAAATAGCCACTTCAAAAATTGTAAACCACTATTATGGGATCACCGAAAGTGAAGAAGTCAACTAGTAAATCACCTTTGAACTAGTCTATGGAACACAAGCTAGAATTCTATGCAAACCTTTCTACCCTGTGATATAAGTCTTATGCTCAAGAAGAACTAGACATCCCTAAAACCCATGGAGGATAGGATGGAGCAATTGGAAAATTGATGTGAAATTAGAAGTCAAGTTTCTAGGAGAAAACACAAAATGCAATCATAGATAGTATTTGTTTGAAAAAATGGAAAAGGATATAAATTTGAGGTGAATGAGATGGTCTTGAAAGTTAGGAATGCTGATGCCAAGATAAAGGAAAAGCATGGAAGTTTATTCTATGGATAGTGGACCATTTTCCGCTATCTAAAGGAGGTGAAGATTCTTACTATCTTCTAATATGTCGAGAAGACGATGCTAGTGCATGGACAATTCCCCGGAAACATTTATTTTCAAACAATTTCCCATGCACAGAGTTCTAGGAGAAGGGTTAGGATTGACAGTGCATGGAAAATTCTTTTGAAATAATTTGTTAAAAAAAATGATTTTCCATGGCAGTAGTTTTAGGTTTCCATCCCATTCCTCACCCCAACTTATCATACTCATTCATGGTATACCTCCCAAAGATCATTTTTGGATTCCTGTAATGATCTCACACTCATTCATCCCCAATATTAGCCACTGTTGGAGAAAAAAATTCTCCCTCAAGATCCACCAACCTTCATTTTCCATCCACATCTCACTCACATTAAATTACCCACTACCTTCAATTTGACATTGTGTTTGGTATGAAATGCAACAATTTATGTGACAAGATCCATAAAAATATCAATATTCCCCTTGTATATATCCATTCATCCTTCTAGATAGTCATTAATAAAACAATTTGTGGAGCTACAAGGCCCCGCTCAGTATTCATTTCATTTCCATCATGATCCCCACTGCCCCTCAAAGTTTCACTATATTTGGCATAATATACAAAATATTCCATAATATGTATAACTCTCGACTATACCATCACAAATAAAACAACCTCCCCAAAACATTTTCATAAGTAATTATCCTTCCATAAATGTTTCCTCAACAATACAAGACATATCAGTATGACAATGCCATGTTCGGGGAACTCTCATCATAGTCTCCCTGACGAACCAATCGAGATAAACCATAGAACACACATTATCAGAAAAATGGCCTTCTATCAGATGGATTTACTTCATTATTTCCCTGATGGATCGACAAAAATAATTAAGGTGGAATCATCAGGGCAAGTATTACATATAAACAAAATGTTCTCTATTGTATCCCTGATAACCTGAGCAAGACATGTCAAAGACACTAAAGTATATCAGGGAGAGATAACATTATGTCCCATTGATGAGCCAATACTAGACATAACAAAGGTATTTTTACAAATAGTATCAGGGAGATAACATGATATCGAGCTAACATAAAAATCCATTTCCCCCGACACAACAATCAAATCATCAAAAGAAGAGGAATATTGGGATAAACAAGGATTATTGATAGAACATAAACATGGTTTTCCCTAATAAGCCAATGATATGTGAAAGGGTGATATTATAAAGGATTAAATATGAACTAAGAATTGGGATTGGTGGAACTAAAACGTATCAGTGAGAAATTATTTGGTGTTCCATTGACACCCTGAAGGCAAAACCAAAGACACAAGGTTCATCGATGGGAAAGGTGGATATCAGAAAAATTAAAATCATAGTCTCACCGATGCAGTGATGATGATTTTTTTTGACTAATGTGACAACCTAAGATATTGTAGAGATATTCAAAATTAAATGATCCCTTGATGACAAGAAAGGAAACAAGTGTTCCATTAATAAGCCAGAGCTGAGCAAGGTATACCTCAAAATGATCTCATTTTCATCATTAAAAAATTGGAAGAGCTCGCAGAAAGAAGAATTGGAGTGAATAAGCTGGAGGTATCCCATTTTTGTGTAGTCAAAGACAAAGGAGGCAAGGATACAAGTAAGTTTACGAAACTTGGTTAAGAATTTTCTTTGAAGAATTGCAAAAACAAGTTAGGGTTTCTTAAAATGATGGAAGGAAGTTTAGGGACACCAAAAGCTAAAAAAAAAGAAGACAAAGGCTAGGCTTTTAAATCAAGATTTGATAGACCAATGTCCTAGGTTAGGACCAAGATCAAAAAGGACTGCACAATTAAATCCTTCTATGGGTACATTGTGGGATAAACACAAAGATTTAGGAAATGGTACTAGACAACACCAACAATTAGCTTGAAGGAATAATTTATCTAGAGTACAACATGAGGGAATCTCTATTGAATACTAGCATTCATATTAAAGAGGATTACATCAAACACTTGTTAGAAGTACACTTGTTCATAATTAAAATTGATGATGTCCTAAATGTGGAGAAATGAGTTCCATGAATCACAGGTGGATCAAGAACTTCATTGTAGAGAGGAGTAACATGATGTCAAAGTTTGGTGGTTGTGGATGCATTATCATAGTGCATGAGCCTTGAACAATTATTTGGTGTTCATGGATGCTTAATGGAGATTAACGGATCATGGTGCATCCAACATCAAACTTTAAAGTTTTATGTTTATGTTCATTAGGTTTTAGTTATGAAATAGTGTAACCTTTTGTGAAAGGGCTTGTAGCTCATTGCTTCCCATATAAATAGGGAAAACAAGGCCCAGTTTGAATCATCATATCATTACCACCACTAATAGTAGTAGGTTGCATAAAAACACATTTTCCAGTCATTTGTTTCATATCAAAGAACTTTTGCTATTAATGTAACATCATTTTGAAGCAATATAATGGAGAATATAGCTCTTAATTGGTGACTTATATTCAGTGTTCAATTGTTGTGTTGATTTTCATGCTTATATTTTTATGTATTGTCTCTAAAGTGGTTTCTTCAAGTTATTTAAATTTACAAAATTTATCAAGACACATTTGTTGTTGTTGTGTGGTTGTTTTGATTGGGTTTTTGTGAGAAAGAATTAAAAATCCTTTCAGTTAGTTCATTTTAATTGGTTACCTTAGGGATTAAAATCCTTTTAAGGTAAATAATCTGATTGGTTTCCCTTAATCTAAGAATTAAAAATCCTTTCATAAGGTCATAGTAATTTGGGAGAATAACACTGGGATCATTAAAGAAGAGTATAGTAACTAAAAAAACTTTGACGTTTGTACAAGGTGCAAACATTCAAAAGTGCCCAATAGTTAGAGTTAACTTGAATAATAGGTTTACCAATCACACAAATCTATCTCCATAATCACCATCCACCCATTCACTCCATTCACCCAATAGATTAGGCACTATTCAGTTTTAGAACACTTGATACAAATTCAATTCACACTCTTGATAATTCAAACATTTTTAGTAGGAATTAATTAGTAAGCTCTACATCTACTTCACACCCACGTGCCATAGTGAGTAGATTGATCAATTTAGAAACCACATCCACACCTTAAAATATGCCATATCATTCAGGTACACCTGCCTAGGTCTAGCAGAGCCTAAAGAGCAGGAGGTGATCAATCATAATTGCCTTGTCCATTGGCCAAAAACATATTAAGAGACTAGCACCCTCTTATGGTCTAAAAACCTGTGTTTTTGAGACCTAACTGATCCTTTAAATTTTTTGCATTCTTGGATTTATGCATTTGATTTTTGGCATCCAAATTGCTTCAGATAGCAATGGGATTGGTAGATTGATATGAATGATATTGATGTATTATGGATGATTTGATGTAGGTATGTTGGAAAAGGTTCAAGGGTGTGTACCTTTGTTGATCTTGACTAGGGATATGAGGTGATGGATAAAGAGGATAATGGTATTTTAGTGTAGGAAAGTTAGGTGGTGGAATGTAAGGAACCAAGATGGATGGAGGGGATGAAGGACTTTGTTTTGGGACATAGGGACCCAAAATGGATCGAAGGGATGAAAGACTAGGATTTGGAATATAAGAGCCCAAGATAGATTTTGAGGGTGTGGAATGTGGACATTTGGATTTAAGTGGGGGGATTTTGGATTTAGGATGGGGGGAAGGAGTGCAAACTTGTAGAGACTTAAATAGCCAAGGCCATGATAATTAGGATTTTCTTGGATATGGATGGGTTCTAATATTCCTTGCTCATGTAGGCCTAACCCTTTGACTTGATAATGCATTTTTTGACAAATATTTTTTTCCAATGGGATACGTGTTGGAAAAATAAGGTACAAGTCCATTTTGAGGAGGGTATGGTATGGAAGGAATGATAGGTTCTTGGAGGAAACCAACTTGGATGAAATCGGATGAACCCAATTGATAAGTGTGGGGTTCATGAGTAGCTTGGATATGTGTGATGGGATCTTGTGGAGGATTAGGATCGTGACATGAAGATGAAGGGGTACTTTGATCTTGACTTAAGGTAGGATCATGGGATGGGTTGGATGGTATAGTTTTCTCTTGGCTATGAGACGGAAGGGGATCATGACATGGAGATGAAGGAATGCTTTGATCTTGACTTAAAGAAATCGAATTATTGCATTGAACAAAAGTTAGACTTTGATCTTGATTTAGAGACAGATCATGGGATGAAAGGGAATCATGTGATGGATTGGATGGGACATCTTGATCTTGATTGGGAGGGGTATCATTAGATGGGGTAATGGATGGAAATATTTTTTCTTGTGATGGACTAGGGTCATTCCATGGAGGTGGTATGATAGGATCATGATACGAGATGGATATGCTAGGATCATCAAATGGGTTGGATATGATAATATTATGAGATGGCATAGAAGGGATACCTTGATCTTGATATGAAAGGGGATCATTTTGGATTTCTTGATCAATGGTAGGATCTTGATCAAAGATAGGTTTGTCTTGGATTCCATGGTTATCTAGAAGGATTTCTTTAATTGACTTAAGGATAGGATCATGAGATGGAATGGGATCACAAGAAGGAGTACTTTGATCCTGACATAAATGGGGATCTATGATGTCATGCTTTGGGATCAATGAGGTTAAGTGAGTAACATGGTTGAATTTTTGTAGGTGCTATAAAGGTGGAAAAACATGAAATTGATGATGTGGATGAGATGGATGAGGTGGAAATGGGTGGAACTAGAAGGCTAGGACTAGCATCTTGTGAAATAGGATTTTGCATGGGTTCTTGTACTCCTTTGAGGGTTACTTTTGGTGCTTCTTTGAAGATAACTTTTGATTATCCTTTGATGGTGATTTTTGGTGGTCCTTTAATGGTGATTTTTGGTTTGACAATGGGTTGACTGGGATATGAAATGCATAAGATATGGTTATGGATGTGTGTTGGTTGAACATGGAGGACATTTTGGTTTCCCTTGTCAATCGAGGGAAAAGATGACATGGAAGGTGACATGACTTGGGTATAAGTTTCAATGGTGGCTTGGATGGTGATGTGGATTAAGTATTATGATGAATTATTAGCATATAAAGGATTGGTTATGATGACTATGATGGGATAATTTATTTGACCTGGATAACTAGGATAGGATGATTAGGATAGATAATGAGGACTAGGATGATGAGGAATGATTATGATGGAGAATAAGGATGAGAAGTTTAAATTGGAAATAATGTGGATAGCTTGACTTGGAGGAAACCTAGATTTGTTTATTTTTGAAAAAAAATTAATGTTTTTGGATTTTTGACTCTCTTTTTTTGAATTTTCTATTTTTTTTGGATTTTATGATTATGAATGCAAATGAAAATGTAAAAATAAATGATGAAAAAATACAAATTCCTAAGGATCAATTTGGATAAGGGTCCCCTTGTGTTTTCAAGTGGGGAAGGTGATCTAAACATTCAAGCACATAAGACACAATAACAAGCCTAACTCAAGTGGGATATGGCCAAAAGTCTCAATTAGGCTTTACAAGCTCAACTAGGGGTATCCTCTATATACCACAAGGGTACATGAGGCATAATCCATAGATGAAAGAGAATACTACCAAATAGCCAGGAGGAAAGGGTAACCCACTCTCCACCTTCTCTTCCCAAAGGTATAAAGTTCTTTTGGGATTAGCCAAGATTGACAATATTCTACTTCCAAGAGACATGTCTTTAGATTCACCCCTTGCTCTTTATAATCCACTAGAACATAGGAGTTGAGGTCCCCCCCTGAAGTTTCACTTCACTAGGTAGGCCTCCTAAAAATAAAATTCAATATCACTTATTTATGATCCTCAAGATCACACAAAGGTGTAAGAGGAGAGCATACATAAGTGAATCTTGGGAATTAAAAGACACTTGTAAATTGTAAACCCAAATCCAAATGTGAAAGGTTAATTTTAAATCTGATTTCAATTGTGTGGAAAACACACCAAACAGAGATGTATAAAGCAAAAATTGATTACAAAAATGGATTCCTTATGATTTTCTGATAATTTTTTAAAAAAATTACTGAAAAAAGATTTCATATGGCAAAGATGTGAGCATTTGAAATTGAAAAGAAGGGATGACTTTAACTAAGTGCACCTAATTTTTAAAGTAGAATTTGGAAAATCCATTTACACCATAACAAAGAGTTCTAAATCAGCTTTCCAACAAGTTTACACAAAATTTATGCCCGTTTTAGTAAAATTGCTATTTTAATGATGTGCAAAGAAAGAAGGGGGCTAATGTTTAAGCCCTTAGATGTCAAAATTTAACCCCCACATGACTAGAAGCTTGCTGAAATATGTTGGGTGCTTATTAGTGAGACCCCTAGTCCTCCATATGACCAAGGGCTAAATCCCTAAAAAGTAAAAAAAATAAAAATAAAATAAAGATAAAAAATTTAAAATTTAAATTATTTTAAAACTCTTTCAAAAAGTAATCATAAAGAAATAAAAGACTAAATCATTCTAATAAAAGGTTTCAAATTTTGAAAGCATGTGACCATGTTAGCTTTTTAATAAAGAGTGAATTGAATTTTAAACCCTTCATGACCATGCAGGTCGTGGGTGGTGTGGATTTACTCCACAGGGCGTGTGTCTCTATGAATATATATTTACATATTTTTTTCGTCAAAACCCTGTAGTATATAAAAAAAATGATATGATATACAGAGAAAAATCAAGATATTATTAATAAAATATGCAATATATATATTATGCATTCAACAAAACCTTTTGATAAATATTTACTGTGTATACACTTGCAATAATAGGGATTTCAAAAAAAAAAAAAATTCCTACAAACAAAATATATCAAATTATATGTTAAAATTCATCTCTCAACTCCCTTGATCACAATGGTGAGGCTATTTTTCTTATTCATGTCTCCTATAAAAACTTGATCTCCAAGCCCTCTTTAGAAAACCCTTGACCTACAAAATCAAACTCACAAAAAATCACCAAAACAAGGGTTAGAAGGAAGGGATCACATGAAATTCACCAAAATGTATGCATGTAAAATGGATAGAATAGAAATGTGCATAAAATAGCTTAAAAATCAAACTAAAATGCATGCAAACCCCAAAAGAAATCAAATATATGCAAACCTCAAAAGATTGAATGTATTATGTTGAGTCGTCAAAGATTTGAATGTGGTTTCTCATGATTCCAACAGCTTGACATTAGCATAAAAGATGTTCATATCAAAATGATAATAATAGGCATCTTTTTATAGAGCGCCAAATGTGAAATAGATGATCGAGATTAAATGATTTTTATTTCGATCAATGGATGAAATTAGATGAGACTGGGGAAAGAATGAGGAAATTGATTGATTTCTACAAAATCACTTCAGTTTGAGAGGGAAATTGTATTTTCAAATAATAGAAACATTATTTAAATGCAAAAGGAAAAGGAAAGTTAACTTTTTGATTAAATAGAAATTTGATTCAAAAAGTGAGAGAAATGATGGGTCATTTAATTAACTTGTGACAGAAAAAGCTAAAAGTGAATAATTAAATAATTAAAATAATTATTTAATTATAGTGGAAAATGACAAATAATTAAATAAATATAAATTTATTTAATTATTGAAGTTAAAGATATTAGTGACACAATTAAATAAATAACAATTTATTTAATTAATCAAAAGAGGAAATAGGAGGATAAAATGAATTAATTAAGTAATTCAAATTATTTAATTAATAGAAGATTTTATGACATTAGATAATAATTAAATAATTAATATAATTTAATTATCAAGGATGAAAAAGGGGTTTTAATAAAGTCATGGGCCTAGTGATAATTTTTAGTCCTACATTTACCATTGTTGTGACCATTGATGTTGCAGAGGCAACAAACTTGCATGTCTTTCTATTTGTCTTAGTCAGAAGAAAGCCTTATTTTTCATACAATATGAGGGAGGTGAAATGGTATGGCTAAATGTTCTTCAATCACTCCATGTCCCCTATCATACAAGAGTCTTTGTACAATATTTTTGACATAATACAAAGGGGACTACTCCATTATAGCACTTATTTAATAAAAAATAAATCTATTTCAATTTTTCTAATTATAATTTTTGTTTTCATTTCAAATAATTTAAAATCATATAATACAAAAATTTCAAAAAAATAACCATGTTTGAGAATGATTATATATTAGATATTAAAAATATTAACAATCATATATGTTTTTTTTTTAATATGCATCCAACAAGCCTTTCACAAGGTTAAAAGGTTAGAGAATATATATATATATATATTTCATTTCAAAGTTCTAACATCTTTATAATAGTATTTCAAGGATTTTCACCCTTTTATGATTTTTTTTTTCAATATTAAATATCTAAATTTATTTATAATTAAAATTGATATCAATATTTTAAAAATGAGTTGATCATGAAAGTGATTTCATAAATTATATAATTACAAACTAATTTTTTATCATTGATTATAACAAAAAAATAAAATTGCTTTCAATTGAATCATTCTAAATTTTAATGATATATATTGATAAATAAAAGTTATTTTTCTTTTTCGATATTCAATTAATAAAAGTCGCCAAATTATATTTATTGTCTACATAATAGAAATACATATACAAACTCTAAGTTAGAAAATATATATATATAAGACTAATTATCTTTTAAAAAATAATATTAATAATGATTATTATATAATTACATATTTTAATATTGTAAAGGATAATAGAATTTTATGAAGTGTAATCTATACTAAATCAATAAAGAATAAGGTTGACATTTTAAATTCTTAAATTCATGGATTTTCTTAATTTTAGACTCTTGTTCTATTTTAAGCTTCTTCTTTCCTTTTATATAGTCTTTTTTCTCTCCTTGTCCAAATCCCAAGACTGTGATAACTCTTGTTCCTTGAACCATCACCTAACACAATATTCAAATATCATCAACAACAAGATATACAAGTTATGTGTATGCCAAGCTACCTAAATAACATAAATGATAGTGATAATAAAAGACCATCATTGAGGCATCAATGTTGAGTGTGCCATGGCCTTGAGACCTACTTCCTCATAATTATGAACTATACCTAGCACCTAGTTGCATCCAAAACCAATACATGATATGTACTTAGCTCTTGTTTATTTTCATTGTATCATCATTTCAATCATACCCCTTATTCTGTAAATATAATTCTCAGGATAAATATTTTATTAAAAAAATATACACGCTACTTGGAAAGGGACACATTACCTTTTACTCATGGTATTAATTATCAAATTTGATTCACCCTTAATCGCAAGTTTATCTAGGAAACCATTAGCCATAACCTCTTTCAAAAAATTCAATAAGGGTCTCCCCTCTACCACATTGTTTGAAACCAACCTAAATTCCCATTTGAACACTCACACTAGTTTCCCAAAAGAAAGTCTTAAAAATTCACCCTCCTCCTATATCCCCTAGGTTTCCTTTGGCTAACACATTGAACCTCATTTTTTTCCAACTATAACTTGGAAGGTATCATTTGATATTTTACATAATAGATATAATCTCTTTAGGAATTGTTTTCTATAATTACTCAATCCTTGGCCAAGAATTGACCTAATAGAAGTACTTTTTCATCATAGTCTAGAATTATTTAAATGTTTGTAATCTCCTAATTCTTGGATGGAGGAGATCATATATATATATATATATATATATATATATATATAGCATATATATATATATATATATATATATATATATATATATATATATATATATATCTTGAAAGATTCTTCTATTTTAATTGAGCCAAAAATTGCATATAATCAACACTAGTTAAAGATTTTAAATCAATTTTAAGCCAGTGCTCTTGATTCCTAATTTTCATCTTGATAAAATTTCAATAACCTAAACTAATGAACCCCAGGCACTATTATATTTCTCAATTCACCACTTCCACACTTCCTTAATAAATTGATGAGAGATAAAAATATGCTCACTTAATTCTTAATTTTCCTCACATAACACACACTTGGATGGCCACAACCATCCATGGCCACAACCATCAATAGGTTACCAACCAATCTCATGTCAACACCCCACTCTTTGTGACAAACCATAAGAATATATTTAATTTGGTTATAATTTTCTTGCAATAGATC
>VDFB02039934.1:0-21902 GCA_007258455.2 Sequoia sempervirens | reverse complement strand
TATACACCCTTCTAGTTTTAGTTATATCAAAGAGACAAAAGAATGACTCCCTCTGATATCAATAGGTCCTCTCGATATATCTATTCATTTGGCATTTTTCTTTGGGAATTTGAATCTCTCTCTATTGCCCTATCACTCTAGACATTCCTTCATAGCCCTGATACCAAATTCACTTCCCCTGTGACTATTACATGCTCATGTGATTGTTTGATTGCATGGGTTTCATACGATGCTAAAGGTTATAATATTGAACAACCATCTTGTGTAAGGACACAACTTCAACAGAAAATGAGTCTCTTGACAACATATAACCAATATTGAAGTGTATTTTCAAAAGGCCAAAAAGGGCCATCCAATACCTCTAGTAATAAGAACACTATTATATTTTAAATAGAATCCTCTCCTTCCTGCTATATCAATTCTTCAAGTGATAGCCCCGGAAGGTTTTTCAAAAGGCATAAGAAGTAGCTCAGAATGATTAACTTTTCCTTTTATGTTTACAAGCCCTCTAATGGATCCTTTAGTGATCATGCCTCCATAGTACAAAGCTTCAAAAAATTCCCATCCATTAGCCATAATTGATGTAGTAATACACTTGGATTGTTTGCTCACCAACTTTGCTACTTTCATATTTCATCCCCAATTATAGCCTCCCTCAAAGTAATTTCAATACCTTTTTTCCTTTTCTTTCCTACATGAACTACTCTTGAAGATATTTCAATATAAGGTTTATTGGATTTATCAAAGTAATGAACTTGAGAATCAAGATATATCATCAATATATTGATTAGTACTCATTCTACTATTGGAAAAACAAGAACAAACAACTAAAAGGGGGGTGAATCAATTGTCACAAAAATTTAAAATTTTCAAAACTTATCTTAACTTTAATCTTAGATCTGATGAATAAGCAATTAACCACAAGCAATTAACATGTTAGAGAGGCAAAGAACATCAACGATTTTTTACGTGGAAACCCTGTTAGGGGAAAAACCACAGTGGATGTTAGTCCACAAGATTATACTCTATTAAAAGTATAATGAGCAATAATAAGGGGAATGCACATGCATTCAAGAACACTTCCTAGAGCTCACTACTCAAATACAAAAGGGGCTCACTGCCCAGAAAAATAGGATTAAAAATTTGGATGGTATGAACTGAGAAAATAGCTTCTACACAAGCTTGATTACAGTTCCAATTAAGCTCAACACTTTTTCACACTTCACAAAAACTTCTTCACACTCTGCTATGCAAAAGAATAATATTCACACATAAACACATAGGAGCATAGGAAGCACACACTTCACTAATGAAACAATCACACTTATATATCTACTACATGAGATTTCATCACAACTTAGTCAACCAAGAAAATATAACATATTTGTAATGTCGACCCAAATTTAAAAATAAACTTTTAATGTGAATCCACCAAGGTCAGCCTCAACATAGTGGAGACTCAAATTAACATCTCCAACACAAAAATACTTTAGTTACTTTTACCACGAAGATCCACAACATGCTATCACCAACATGTCAGCAAGGAACATGAAAAAATGAACATATGCAAGAAAATATTGTCAATCACGAGCACATCCGTCAATGTGGATGTACCAAAAAGATAGACAATTATCTAGAGAAATTTGAGAGCACCAAGAAATAATAGAGAAACATCTACAACAATTGAGACCAACAATATCACACAAACTTCATTTAGGAACACTAACAGAGACCACAAACATATTGTTAGACCACAACACACTCAAAACTTCACGTGGACCTCTGAAAATTCTAGTAGATGATCTAGATATACTAAAAAATAAACCCTTTAATCCAAACCAAGTAATCTTCAATGTAGAGAACAAAAGACCTTCATGGCCTACATAGTTCCACTAGGAATCTAGAACACTTTATTTTACAATTATCTCAATATCCTTGACATATACAACCTCTAGTATACCAAGTGCTAATAGTGTTGACATTAATGACAACCACATATCATCAACACATCCACAACATACAACAATCTCCCCCTTTAGCATTGATGACAACACATGATGTGAAAAATACCATCAACCCAACACACTGACTTCTTCTACACTTCTCCTCTTGAAATGATTTTTCACATTACACTTCTCCCCCTTTGACATCAATGGAAAAGGTAACAATGACCTTTCCATATACACACTATGAACCACATATCTACACATCTGACTACTCACCTTGAGTAGCAGCCATAGAAACATCAATCTGGATCAAAATATAGCAATGAAGTTCATGGATTGATGCAAGAAAATGCATCTTTTAGTTCTTATCAGGAAGGGTGATTACCCCTAGCATTCCTTTGAGACACTCAAAAGTATCCTTCAGCAATGGCTTAGTAAATATATCTGCAATCTATGCTTTGGTAGGCACATATTCCAGTCTAACTTCTTTCTCATTCACTTTCTCCCTCAAGAAATGGAACTTGATTGATATATGTTTAGTATTAGACTATAGCACTAGATTCCTTGAGATATTTATTACACTTGATTTTTCACAGTATATGGAAATAGGCACTTCATATATCACCCTAATATCTCTCAACATCTATTTCATCCATATCACTTGAGTACAATTATTAGCAAAAATAATGTATTATGCTTTAGTAGTAGATAAAGAAATTGATTTTTGCTATTTATTTAACTAGGATACCAGCTTCTTCCCTAGGAAGAAAAAGCCATCACTAGTACTTTTCCTATCATCTACATCACCAGCCCAATTTGCATCAATATATGCACACAAAGTGAGATCATCATCCTTTGGATACCAAAGTCCAAAGTCAACTATTCCTTTTAGATATCTAAAAATTATCTTGACAACAATTACATGTGATTCTTTTGGATCAGCTTAAAATCTAGCAACCATACATACAACATTCATAATGTCTAGTGTAGTCTGAGTCAAGTAGAACAATCCACTAATCCTTGACCTATATTTGGTTTGATTTTCCTTAGGAGAGTCATCATTCTTTGTCAACTTACATCCGGTCACCATGGGGGTACCAAAAGGTTTGGAGTCATCCATTCCAAACTTCTTCAATAGTTGTTTCACATATTTGGACTCAGATATGAAAATCCCCTTGTCCAACTATGTAACTTGTAATCCTAGAAAGAAATTCATTTCTCCAATCATACTCATCTCAAATTCACTCTTCATTTCATCAGTAAACTTCATACATAGATTATCATCTCCTCCAAAAAATGATGTCATCAGCAAAAACTTCTATAATTAACTTCTTAGCATTATCTAATTTAAAGTATAGGTTGCTATCAATAGTACCTTTAGTTAATTCAAGCTTCAGTAGGTATTTGTCCAATCTAGTATACTAGGCTCTTGGGGCTTGCTTAAGTACATACAAAGCTTTCTTTAACTTGTAAACCATATCTCCCTTATCTATTAGCTAAAATCCATCCAACTATTCAATGTACACTTCTTCTAGTTCTCCATTCAGAAATGCAGATTTTACATCCATTTGATAGACTTTATAGTTCTTGTGTGCATCATAAGCAAGAAATAGTCTAACGGCTCCAATCCTAGTGACAAGGGAAAATGTTTCTTCAAAATCAACACCTTCCATTTGAGAATACACTTTACATACCAATCTTTCTTTACTCCATACCACTTCACCTTCTTCATTCAACTTGTTTCTAAATACACATTTAGTACCAATCACATTTTTGTCTTTAGACCTTGGAACCAATAGCCATGTGTCATTCTTTTCAATTTGAGTCAATTTTTCCTCCATAGCTTCCAACTAGTGTTCATCTTAATAGGCTTCAGTGACATTTTTAGGTTCAATCTTGGAGATCAAACAATATTCTTCTACAATTTTTCTTCTAGTTTGCAATCCTTTACCCTTATCTCCTATGATTTTATTTTTAGAATGATTCAACTATACACGCCATGGAGTTTTGGGACATTCTCGAGTTTCTAAAACTTCTAATCTTTCTTATGTACTTGCACTTGTATGTGCCTCTTGACTGATTTGATTTACCAAAACAAATTGTGGTTGCTTCACTAGAACATATGGAATAATATGAAGTAGATTATGTTTCTGAGTATTCTTCCCTTGGCTTGTAATGTCTTCATTTGAACCATAACAACAATGTCTAGATGATTTGAAAGAGTCCTCATCAACTCTAAAATTTGTACTCTCAACCATCTTTCTTAGTCTTTTTTTATAGCACCGGTAGGCCTTTCTTTTATTAGAGTAACCTAGGAAGATTCCTTCATCACTTCTCACATCAAATTTTCCTATATCATCATCTCTCCTGATATAACACTTGCTTCCAAAGATCTTGAAATACTTAACAGTAGGCTTGTGACCAAACCATAACTCATAATGAGTCTTACTAGAATTAACATTAACATTTAACCGGATCAAAGTATACACAATAGTGCTTACCACTTCACTCCAATACATCTGAGACACATTTCTTTCCATCATCATTGTTTTGGCAACATCTAGAATTTTTCTATTCTTTGTCTCTGCAACTTCATTCTATTGAGGGGTTCAGGGAGTAGATAACTGTCATTTAATTCCATTCTCTTCACAATAAGAGTTGAAATCCTTGGAAATGAACTCACCACCTCTATCAGATATCAGGCACTTAATTTTTAGACCTTTCTCATTTTCTACAATAGCCTTGAAACTTTTCAAGTTCTCCAACGCTTCACATTTTTCTCTTAAAAAGGAAACCCCAATTATTCTAGAGTAATCATCAATAACCAACATAAAATACCTTTCTCTATGAATAATTCTAACTCTGGAGGGACCACAAAGGTTATTATGTAGTAGCTCTAGCAAATTATTTGAATGAAACTATTTGCTCTAGAAAGAGACTCTAGTTTGTTTACCCATCTGACATTCCTTGTAGATTATATTAGCAGGCTTCACTAACCTAGGAAGATCTCTTACTGCTTGTGTAGAACTTATCTTAATAATCTTGTCAAAGTTTACATGACACAACCTCCTATGCCACAACCAGCTTTCATCTACTTGAGCAATTAAACAACTTCCACTAGCAGTATTCAAATGAAAAATATTACCTTTTGATTGTTTGCTTGTTGCAATCATATTCTTAGAACTTCCACATATCTTGCATCTTCCATTTTTGAACTGAAGATGATAACCCTTGTGAACCATCTATCCAATACTCAACAAGTTGTGCTTCAAGACTTCAACATAGAGGACATCATCAGTGTTATCCTTACCACCAAAGAAAGTAGACCTCTACCATGAATCACACTAGAATTGTTATCTCCAAATATTACAACCCCACCGTCATACTTCTCAATACTCACAAATTTTCTTTTATCACTAGTCATATGATGTGAGCATCCACTATCAATGACCCACTCATTTTTTTCTTCAACTTGGGTTGTAAGAGCTTTTTCATCTTTAGTAGATTTGGTAGCCACATGATTATCTTCAATGGTAGCAATGAAAGCCCATTCATCTTCATTTTCATTATCTTTATTAGATTCATCATCAGTCACTACATCTTTAGCAAAGTAGCATCTCTTTTGGAATCTAGAATTTTTAGGCTTAGATCTAGGAACTCCTTTAGGAAATATTGATGCAAAATGACCTATTTTATTGCATGAAAAAAATTTAATAGGAAATACATCTTCATACTTACCTTTTCCTCTCCCTTCTTGTTTTGCAATCAATGCTTCTAGTTCTTCTACCTCTCTTTCTTTATCTTCAAGCTATTTCAGTTCTTCATCATATTTGGATATCCTTCTAGAACTCTCTCCTGGACTATATCTTTTTCTATTACTTCTGGATACAATAACCTTGAATGTAGATTTTCTCTTATTTCAAAAGCAGCAAGCTTCTCGATTAAAATGTCTCTTTTCATCTTGTTACTGATTTGAACTCTTTAATAGCATGAATCTTCATTTTGTAGGAGGGAGGAAAGGATCTAAGTACTTTAGCCATAATTTCATCCTCATCCATTGAACCACTGATGCATTTCATACCCATCACTATTTCATTTAATCTCTACATAAAGCAAGTGATATTTTCATCTTCACCCATCTTCGAATTCTCATACTTACCTTTCAAGCTCTATAGCTTAGCCATCTTCACCTGTGCATCTCCTTCATACAAAGTTTCCAGTTTCATCCAAATCTCATGAGCTATCTACAGACCCATCACATTATCCATCTCTGAATCTATCAGAGCACTCACCAAAGCTTCAATGGCCCTAATGTTATTTTCAACATCTTTGATCTCATTATGAATCAAGGGACCATTCTTAGGAATAGTATATGGATCTCTTGTAATCTTTCAAAAAGTTTCACCAATACACCTTAAGTGACATCGCATTCTAACTTTCCACATTGAATAGTTAGTGCCATCGAATCTCGGATTGTCCTTCTTGAATGTTTCCATCACGGATCACCTCAAACTTTTAGACTTCTTCAGAGGAACCTGCTTTCATACCAAATTTTTGAAAAACAAGGATAAAAGACTAAGAGGGGGGGCATGAATTAGTTGTCATATAAATTTAAACTTTTCAAACTTATCTTAACTTTAATCTCAGATCTAATGAATAAGCAATTAACACATTAGAGAGACAAATAACACCAAGATTTTTTTTACGTAGAAACCTTGTTAGGGGAAAAACCATGGTGGATGTTAGTCCACAAGATTATACTTTGTTAGAATTATAATGAGAAATAATAAGGGGAATGCACATGAATTTAGGAACATTACCTAGAGCTCACTACTCAAATACAAAAGGGGATCACTGCCCAACAAAATAGGATTAAAAATTTGGAGGGTATGAATTGAGAAAATAGCTTCTATACAAGCCTGATTATAGTTCTAATTAAGGTCAACACTTCTTCACACTTTGCATAATATTCTTCACACTATGGTCTACAAACTAATGATATTCACACATACACATGCAGGATCACATGAAGCACACACTTCACCTTTGAATCAATCACAATTTTATATATGCTACATGAGATTTCATCACAACTTAGTCGGCCAAGAAAATAGAATATATTTGCAATTCCGACCCAAATTTACAAATAAATATTAATGTGAATCCACCAAAGTTGGCCTCAACATAGTGCATACTCAAATTAACATCTCCAACACAAAAAGACTTTAGTTACTTTTACCACGAAGATCCACAACACACTACCACCAACATGTCAGACAAGAACATGAAAAATTGAACATGCACAATAAAAGATCTTCAATCACGAGAACATCAGTCAATGTGGACATACCAAAAAGATAGAGAATGATCTAGAGACATCTGAGAGCACCAAGAAACAATAGAGAAACATCTATAACAATTGAGATCAACACAATCACACAAACTTCATTTAGGAACATTGATAGAGACCATAGAAACATTGTCAGACCACAACACACTCAAAACTTGATGCAGAGCTTTAAAACTTTTAGTATATAATTTAGATATACTCAACAATAAACCCTTTAATCCACACCAACTAATCTTCAACGTAGAGAACAAAACACCTTCATGACTTGCATAGTTCCATTGGGAACCTAGAACACTTTCTTTTATAGTTTTCTCAATATCTTCGACATATATGGCATCTAGTACACAAAATGTTAATAGTATTGACATCAATGACAACCACATACCAGCAAGACATCCATAGCATCCAACATATACATCTTCATGTTATACTACTTCTCTATGAATGTTGGTGGCGTCAAGCAAATGTTTGTACACTATTCAACATGCAACTCTATCTTCTTTTCATCAAAGCCATGTGTATGAGGCCTTGCAATAGTTGACAGTTGGTTAGAAAGTGCATTCATTAATTCTTACACCTCTTGGTGAACCTTATCAACAGTGCATTTTTCTTTTGAGTGTTGAAATTGGAAATTTCTGCATTGCAATGCCAACATCCAAGCATAACATGTAACATATAATTTAAGGGCACCAAACTAAAATCTCATGACTATTTCTTTCCAACTACACTTTGTAAGCTTGAATGATGAAAATTCCTAGTTTCTCTCAAATATGCACCCTAACCTAAATTTCACTTCATGAGACCACATTTATGTTTAGATATTATGTGATTTCATGCCTATGCCTTTTGTATTACATCATTAAAGGAAGGCTGCACATTTACATGAAGATTTTTATAAATCTGTATGGTTCCTTTCTCCTAGGTTTTGTATTTCTACTCATTTTCTTGATATGATGGCTTCAACAACTCATCATGACTCATAGAAGTTGATAATGTAACACAACTAAAATATTGCGTGCTCACTCAATTTCTATTCAATTTGAACATCCATGGTGTTAGGTAGTAGCCCTACATTAGAGAATACCTTTTCACTCTCATTAGTATAAATTGTGTGAGACCTTTCATTTTGAGATTGACCAGCATGTTGATTAGATAGTTGGGCATATTTGGTAGACATAGGGCTTGCTATTTCTTTGGTATCAAGAATTCTAGTAGCCTTTTGTTTATGAATATCTTCATCAAATATTGTTGCAATATTTAATCTTGAGAAGAAATGGGAAAATGCATTTAATGCCCAGTTAGAAGAGATCCATTTTGAATCTTTACCCCCATTTGCATTGTTAGATATTTGTTGTCCCAATTAATTTTTTTTGTAGCAAATTAATTATAGTTGGTGAATTTGAAATTGAGCACGAGTTTTTGGAAAGGGAAAAAAAGACAAAAGTTAAGAATGTTTTTTTTTTTTTTTTATCTGTTGGAGACATTAAGTTTTTTGTAGCAAAAAAAGGAGGAATGTTCAGTAGAACACAAAACAACAAGAAGTGAATGTTCAGGAGAACTTGCAATAGTAGAAGACTGGGACAAAGAGTGGTGTTATAGTGCTCTGGAATATCTCCAGCACACAGTAGCATACAAAAATATCTAGTGCACCAAAATATGCATAGTTTTTGTATGAAGGGAAAGTGTGCACTATTTTTTTTCTACCCTAAAGATACAAAAACTAACAAAAATGCAACAAAAGAAAAGCACAAAACAACACCTCAAGATTAGCCTAGTTGAACTTCAAACAAGAAAAGATAAAAACTAGTTATTTACCTTTCCCAAGTTGATTTGTTGGTTGGACCTATTATATCAATTGTTTTGTGTGCTTCTTGATGACAAATAACCTAAGAGGCTATGCAAAATGATGTGGATTCAATGGAGAATGCAAATATGGAGTTGGGTATTTTGATATGTGTATGACATGAATGCAATATGAGATTTAAGATTCAACAATGGATGCAAGAGCTTGAATGAAAATTCTTGAAAGTTTCTTGTGTACTTGAAAATTGGAGAGCTTGAATGTGTAGAATTTATAATGAATGAATGAAGCTAAAATTCTCTATTTTAGAGAAAAAAACCTCTAGAGAATTGGATAGCTAGGATTTAGCCAACATGGAAAAGATGATGGGATGTGGTGAGTTGAGGACTCACAAGCCCTCACATCTTGCCATTCAGAATTGAGGTGGAAATAGGACATGTGATGTGGAGATACTTGCAAGTACCTTGGGATTGGGAGAAGATTTCCTCAAAAAGGAAGTTCTTGTCCCCATTTGTGAAGGATGTGACACAAGGAATTTTAGAGTTCCTCACTAATCATCATCGGGAAGAGAGAAACCCTTGGACCAATAAATGTGAATTTTTAATTCAGATGACTGGAAGTACCTTAGGGATAAGACAGGGTCCTGATAAAGGAGGTCCTTGTTCCAAAGTGGGAGATGTGACATATGAGAAATTTTAGAATTTCTCAACAACCCACATAGGGAAGAGGAGAGCCTTGAATGAATAAATATTAATTTATAATTCCCATGGGAAAGAGGTTTTATAGGCTAAATAAAGAAAGCACTTATGAAGGTTGACTTAGAGGCATACCAAAAGAGGCATGAGGATTAGATTAAGGTTGTGCAAACAAGTGATTAAGAAGACTAATGGAGGATTAGATGCAAGTTGCAAAATATGGAGGATGTGACATTAATCCTAATTAAAGGTGTGCAAATGTTAATAATGGATTAATTAAACTAATCTAGATTAGAAGAGGATTATGAAGGATGTGACAAGGAGAGAGATAAGAGGGAATTTAAAATTTATTTAAATTCAAAAGGCTAAATGACTAAATTAAATAAATTGATATATTTATTTAATTTAGAGAGGAAGTGATGAAAGGTAAAGTATTTATTTATCAAAATTAAATACTTTAGGAACCTTAGTAAAAGGGGAAATATTAATTAAATAAATCATTTAATTAATATTGATGGGGGATATGAAATAGACAAATAAAAGAGACAAATTTGACCTTGTGGAAGTGGTCAAATTTTGATTTCTACATCATTCCTCTCTTCGAAATATTGTTAGAATAGCAATGTTTCGAAGAAAAATAAAATGAAAATGACTTTATACAGGAAATGACTAGAAAATGATGCCCCAACATGAGAGAAGTTGCATAAGCTACCCAAATGGTGGGAAATGAAGGGAGATGCCCCAGTCTCACAAAAGAGTGACCATGACAGAGGAATGGAGGAAAATGGTAGGGTATGCTCCCTAGAGAAGGTAGTTGGGGATGAAAAAGGGGCCCTAAGTGACCTCTCGATAAGAAGAAACAAAGGTTACCATTGGATAGATCTCAAAAAATCATACAAAATGGCTTTTGAAAAAAGTCAAATGGACACATGGTGTTTGTGCAGTGTTTTTCTACACTAAAGATGCAAAAGCTAACAAAAATGTAACTAAATAAAGGCACAAAAAAACACCTCAAGATTAGCCTAGTTGAAATTGAACAAAAAAAGATAAAAACTAGTTATTTATCTTGCCCAAGTTGATTTATTGTTTGGCACTTTGATATCAATTGTTTTGTGTGCTCCTTGATGACAAATGACCTAAGATAAAATGCAAAATGATGTGGATTCAATGTAGAATGCAATTATGGAGCTGGGTATTTTAATAAGTGTATGACATGAATGCAATATGAGCTTCAAGATTCAACAATGGATGCAAGAGCTTGAATGAATGCTTGAAAGTTGCTTAACTGTTTGAAAATTGGAGATCTTGAATGTGTAGAATGCATAATGAATGAATGAAGGAAACATCCTCTATTTTAGAGAAAAATCCTCTAGAGAATTGGATGGCAAGGATTTAGCTAACATGGACAAGATGAAGGGTTGTGGTGAGTTCAGGACTCACAAGCCCTCACATCTTGCCATGTGGAAGTTACGTGGAAAGAGGACATGTGATGTGGAGGTACTTGCAAGTACCTTGGGATTGGGAGAAAATTTCCTCAAAAAGGGAGTTCTTGTCCCCATGTGTGAAGGATGTGACACATGAAGAATTTTAGAATTCCTCACTAATCGTCATGGGGAAGAGAGAAACCCTTGGAGCTATAACATTAGGAAATACAACAAAGGTCAAAAGAAAACACTAAATGCAATTCAGCTCTAATGCAATCTAAGCTAAATAACAGAGAATAAAGGAAAGCTAAAACATAAATAAACTAAACAATCTCACCCAATATCTATGTAGTTCCATGTATAACCTCGATTGGCCTTCTCCATTTCACCGTATTGGTATAATTTCCCTTAGATTTCTCTTGTGCAAGTATAGCCTATGATAGTGATTTAGCAAAATATCGAAGATTCAAATAATAGATATGCTTTTAGAATTCATAAGATTTCAAGAGAGATTGAAATGATGAAAGATAGGATCAATTTATAGAAAATTGATCATTTGAATGATAGGCCAGGGTTGAAAGATCGATGAATGATTGAGATCAAAAGATTAGATATGCATTATTATAACTGTTAGTACTGACATGAGTGATAAAAACTAGAAATAGAGATAATAATTGAATAAATGATTAAATATTGAGTTTGGTATTTGAAAATAGAAGAATTATCTTTGCATGACAAAGATAAAGATAGGATTAAAGCAATGCTCTATTCAAATGCACACAATATTTAATCAATTAAATAAAGATATTTAATTAATGACCATGTACTTTCATACGAGTTAGAACTAGATGATGAAATGAACCTGATAGAGATTTCATTTGTGAAAGACAACTAGTCATTAAATAAAGAGATACTTGATTGATTTAAATAGATCTCGATTTGAGTAAGAATGAATACTTAGATAACTAAGCGTTTATCCAAATATAGAAGAATGTGTTCAAAATAGAATTTTATGAATTAAATGATTTATTTAATTCAAGATTCGATATTTAAGGATTAATTAAATAAATAAGATTTATTTAATTGAGTGGTGAAAAGGTTAAGTGAATAATTAAATAAATAATATTTAATTAATCAGGATATAATAAAGATAATGTGAATTAATTAAATAATTAAGATTATTTAATTAATAGTTGAATAAATGTTAAAGTAAATTAACTAAATAATTAAGTTTATTTAATTAATAGAAGAATTAAGGACTTTAGAGAATAATTAAATAATTGACATTATTTAATAATGACCATGAAGATACAAATTATGAAGAAATCAAAGTCACAGGCTTAGACCAAATTTCAGTGTCTACATTTTTCCCTTTTTTGATGCAATGTCATTTTAGCATTGTGTCAAAGAAAATCGATAAAAAAAATATACCCCAGTCCTGCCCCAATGTAAAATAGGTGAAGGTATGCCCCTTCGGGAAAATTGACAAATTTAAAAAAAAAAATTAAAAAATTGGAAATAGTTTCGATTAGTAAATTTGATAGCCAAAAAAGTAGTGGAGTTGACATAAATGAATTTGGAGGTGTTAGGGACATGTACGGGTTGATTGAAGTTGGATGTTTACATGGCTTGTAGACAATGTTAGAAGAAATGCTATCAAAACCTTAGGTATAAATAGAAAAGGGGTGAAAATCCCACTCATTTGCACCCACATAGTTTGGAAATTTGACATTTTACTTTAGATTATTAGTGAAGATGTCTCTAGTTCCACACACATACCATCATGCCTACCACATCTATGCATTCAAGCAACCTGTAGACGTGGGCCCCCAGATATGTAGTTCAATCTCGAGTTTTGAAATTTTGATTTTCACGCATTTGAATGCATTTAACTTAATTTTTCTTTACGTGTTACTTTCCTGAAAAGCTGCATTTCACTACATAATCAATGCATTTTCATGCGGAACAACACATCTGTAAAATTACATCTTAGCACTAGAGTACATTTTCAAAATTCATACGCATTTGTAATTTTATTCAATGCATTTGTCAAATAGGTACAAATTTGCATTTAATAATAGCGTAATTATAAAAATGTAACACATCTGTTATTGTTGCACATTTGTTGAATGTTATGACTTTATAATATGTTATGCATTTGTAAATTGTATGATGCATTTTCATTTTAGATATCATGATGATATTGCATAGATGTAGTTGTATGCATATGCATATTTCAAATGTATTTTCTTGTTAAATTGACACATGTGACATTATGGGACGCATTTACAAAATAAAATGACACATTTTATTTTTTTAACACATTTGCAAAAGAATGACACATTTGACTAGCATTTGATTTTTTTCATTTTGACCTACAATAGGTGATTGATTATGACATGAGGCATGTATAATGCCATTGTAGGTGGTTTTGGACCCTATCTACACATGAGAGTCAAGACCATTTACTTTTCACTTCCATGATAGTTTGCAGAGTGTTGAGAGACAATTTTTGTGGCATTTGGGTCTCTTTCATGTGACAAACATGCCCATTATTTAGGCTAACCATGGGTTGCTAACAGTGTTATGCGAGTGGTGGCACTCCAAGACTTCATCATTTCATTTGCCTATTGGTGAGGCAACAGTGAAATTAGAGGATGTCTATAGGATTCTGAGACTTCCTATTAGAGGGACCAGAGTCATGTATGATACATAGAGGATATTCTCTAAGATTTGTAGATATTACCACCATGACAACATTAG
Organism: Sequoia sempervirens; assembly: GCA_007258455.2. Classification (NCBI taxonomy): domain Eukaryota; kingdom Viridiplantae; phylum Streptophyta; class Pinopsida; order Cupressales; family Cupressaceae; genus Sequoia; species Sequoia sempervirens. The sequence continues at coordinate 7,923 of VDFB02039934.1, read as the reverse complement.
AGAGTTAGACATTGATCAATATGATATTAGGTGGCATTTCCTAGCATAAAGGTATAGGCAGTTAGACTATATTTTGTGTACCTTGATTGGTGTCATAGTTCTTCCTAACCGTCGAGGTCATGGATTCCCTATAGGATGGGGGGAGATGTTGGTAGGGATATTAGAGAGATGAGAGGTCTATTCTTGGGGTCTTTGTTTGTTATCAATGTTATATTTTTCACTTGCATGATATAGCATATAGAGAGGCATAGTCGATGAGCTGTAGTACCATGCTCCTGATGGTATGGGCATGGGAACACATAGCCATTTTCCATCCACCGATTATAGTTGATGTGCAATATGGATCACCATATGCCTTCCGTTATGTGGGGGCTAACACTCAACATCATGTTGGTGATACTGGATACTTCAAACATGCCATTGATATGATGGCATAGTTCATATGGAGGCCATACATGGATTTCCCACAGTAGTCTAATGAGGATGAGCATTTGGTAGATTGCATGCTGTAGATAGGGTAAAAATCAGCAGATTTAGCGTAATGAAAACAATAATCTAATTAATTCCTATCAAGCACAATAGAGTACGAACTAATACGAAAATCACAATAAACAGCACAAAGGAAAACCGATCTCCACATTAACTCGATTTATCTCCATTGCTCTTCTCCACCTACATGAGAATGCAAGATTTTGAAGGGTTGACAATGGAGGAATGTTGAGTGCTCATTCCTGTAGCATAACGACTTGACAATGACAATGATAAATAAAGAGAATGATAGGTAGAGTTGAAGACTAATTTTGACAGAGTCTGGATGCTAGACAAATCAACCTCCTAAATGGATTGCGAGAGGTCGTATTTATAGAGCTGTGACGTTTGATGAAGATAAGATTTGACAAAATTCGACAATGATTTGATTTTTGACAAAAGAGGAAATACAACGAGATGAGATAAGATTTCAAAGATAGAAAGATTTCATTTCCGTTTTAAAGGAAATAAATCTCAAAAAAGATGAGAAGATAATTGATGAATTATCTGATTAAATTAATTAATTAGATGCACACGATTTTCAATTTTGCAAAGAAATCTACAAGATCCTTTTAATATTTTATTAATTAAATAAATTTTGGATTTATTTAATTAACATTGGATTTATGATTTTACACTAACATTAGCTAAAATTGATGATTATGAATATGAATTTAATAATAATAAAATTTATTTAATTAAATAAATGATAGTTTAATTAAATAAATGATGACATGGGTACCTAGGGAAAAATATGCTACAAGATGCCTAAATGATGAAATGCCGAGACAGGTGTTGCAAGAGGACAATTTTGGGTGTCTACATTTTGCCCCTCTTTGAGATGATGTTCGAGATGATGTGATTTGTGTCGAGTAACATCATTTCAAAGAAACTAAGGTATGGATAGAGGAAAATGGATAATGATATCAGAATATGATGATGCCCCCTTGAGAGGATAGGTGGGTTGACCAAACACGGGTGTGCTCTCGAAATTAAAGGGATGGGTCAAGAACCAAAGATGAAGGAATGGATGATACGTTATGCTGCAATGAAAGATGAGCAACCATGATGTTTGATATAGCACTAGACATTATGCACCAAGATATAAGGACCAAGGTGACGATGTGTCTCGTGCCCCAGCATAATACAACCTTGTCTAGACGTATGAGGAAGTAGACTTAGAGCATTAAAGTCCTAATGCACAAAAGGTATTATGTGACCTTAGATGTAAAGGATAATGCAAAAAGATATTCCAACACATACAAGATATGAATATTAGCTGGAATGATATGGATTTGATACAAATGCAAGATAAAATGATAACACACACAAGCAAGCAAGCAAGCATGCACAAATGATACAAAAACAAACAAGGTATTGCCCCTGTCAAGTTGTAAACCATTGATTGATTGACTGATTGATTGATGATGGTGACTAATGATGATAGTGTTGTCATTGTGGGGAAAGACATATCCCTAGATCAACACAAGGATGACTGACAATTGATAGATTGACTTTGATTGATTGGGTTTACAACAAGATTAGGATTAAGACCAAAGGATGTGATTGGATAATTTGAAAAGATTGATTAACTTGATTGGTATGGATTAAGGATTGACTTGCATTTGAATTATTGCTTGAATTTTTGTTGGCTATTTGATTTTTTTGTATTTTTGGGGATATTTTGATTTTTTTGTATTTTGAAATGTTTTGATTTTTTTTGGACTTTTGGAATGTTTTGATTTTTTTGGACTTTTGGAATGTTTTGATTTTTTTTTAATTTTGACATGTTTTGACCGTTTTGGACTTTTGACATGTTTTGAGGTGTCAAAGGATGAAAATTTGAATAGCCTTTGTGCTAGATACCAATGACAAGGGGAAAACCAAGTCTAGGTGCAAGGGTGGGTGATGGGATAAGGGATAAAAGGCTCATGATAGATGGATGGATGGTATTGATGTATGCATCATAAGACAGCAAGGATGTGATCTCCAAAGACTATGTCGCATAGGAATAACATGCCCTATTTTAGGTACAAGACTTAGGATTTTTCTGGACAAAATTTATGACAATAGGATAATGACAGGCTTGTTTAGAAAGATGAGGTATGTCAAGAGATACTCAAAGCATGTTTCAACCTTTGCCCCTATATCTTCATCAAGATCAAAAGAAGAAGGGTGGATGAATGGACTTGATATGATAGGTATGTATGATGGCCAAAGATGGTAGGTAGGATGGAAATGATATGACATGAAGGATAGGTTGGATAGACAAGACATTGTGCCCCCAAGTGTAAGTGACATAGAAGATCAACCTACGCATGATGCCTGTTTGCCAAGTTTTCATCATGGTACTTATCCAAGGCGCCTGTTTACCAGGTTTTCACCGTTGGATGAAGGGATTTCTCTTTACTCTTTTTGTTTTATTCTTTCTTTTATTATTTTTGACTTTTTGACTTTTTGACTTTTGGATAGGAGGGACTTAAGTGTCTAGTTGTATGAAAGGTGATAGTCCCACGAGGGATGGTTGTCATTGCATGGACCATGTCAAATGCCATTATGTTCATAGATGTTGGTAAGGGATGCCATGAAAGGAAGATGGAGTAGGTAGATGATGGATTATGATGTGGATTATGGAGGACAATAATGGATTATGATGTAGATTATGTCGAGAAGATGATAGGGATTATATGGGACTTATGGAAAAGATGAATGGGGAGGCTTAGCCAAAAGCATGGACCATAGGAAGATGATGGTGGAGATATGTAGGATAATGAGTGAAGGATGAGGAGATGGAGGTATGTGGGATTGTTGTGAAATGGAAAGGAACCATGACCAATGGTTGCACACATCGTGATAAACGTTGAAGCTTCTGATGTGGATGGGGTGTAGGAAGCAATGGAAATGTTTGCTTAGGAGATGGGTGATGAAGTGCTTTAGGTACCCACATAGACTTAGTATTTTTATGACTTTTATTGGGCTTGTGGGTTTTCGATATTTGAGATTTTTGGATGGAATGTGTATTTTGGATGGGAGGGGATGGTTGGGATTTTTGTGATGTGGATGCCTCGGTTGACTTGATTTCTTTTTGCTTAGGTACCCAAACCATTTTGTTTTTAGACTTTTCTTTTGAAGGTATGGGCTTATATAGCTTTTTAGATGTACTTGGCTTTGACTTTTTGAAATTGTATTCTAAGGCATTAAGACCTTTAGAATTTTTGACTTTATAAATAGAGGCATCCAAATTTTTATTTTTGAATCCCATGGGGTGGATGGAATGAGTGGAAGCTTTATGTTTACAGAATGTGTGCATTTGTTGGTCATGACTAGGATATTTAGGGTATTTATGAATGATTGGAATATTAGGTGTTGGAAGCAATGGTGGCAAAGTTGATGGTGGAAGGTGTATGGTCACATGCTTTTGACACTTGTAGGATAATGGAGATGGAATGGCAGTGTATGTTTTGGGAATATGATAAGGCTTGTGGTGAAAAGTGGACTTGGGATGCATGGAGGAAGTACCAACATCTTGAGATTGGTGTCCTTGGGGTATGCAATGGACAATGGGACTAGGTGTAGGTGGAACACTAGACACGAGTTCCTTATTGGAAAGACCAAGTGGATATGATGGAGGACTTGCAATGGGGTCAATAGTGGATGATGGAGGATTTAAAGGATCTTGAGTATGTTCATTTAGATCCACATTATTGGTTTGATCTTCTATACTAGCTTGGGAGGCAAGTGTCTCATCAAGGAAAGTGGATCTTGATGGGGTTTGGGTGGGATCATGAATGGCATAACAGTCAAGGAGTGGATCATTTTGGACTTCTTGGTCAATGGTAGGGTCTTGGTCAAAGATGGGGTTGTCGTGGATGATATAATTGGGATTGAAACCTTTGTCAAAGGTAGGTGTATTTTGGATGTCTTGCTCATGTATGGGTATAGGATCAAGTTGCTCATAAATAGCTTCTTCATAGGTAATATCTTGATCATAGAAAATATATACGTTATGGATAGGTTGGATGAAAGTGATTTGATCTTGATTAGGACTAGGGCTTGATGTTTCCACATGCTTGGGAGTAGATTCTTGACATATTTCTTGAGTTGCTTGAATGGAAGTGGAAGGGGATGACTCTTGAATAGGCTTGACTTGTTCTAGATGGTCAACAACATGGAGACATGATGGATATTGACTTGGACTTAATGGGGAAGACTCTTGAATTGGCTCAAGGGGTTGTGGATGACATGGTTGGCTTGAAGGACTTGGCATGATATTTGAGGACTCTTTGGTAGGTTCAAACATATGATTTGGATGACTTGGTGTTGTTTGATTCCTTGCTAGTAGCCCTTGGGTCACATCCTTTAAAGGTGGATGGGTGGATTTAGGTAATTCCATCAATTTATTTTTTAAATATCTAAATGTAGGGCATTGATTTGATGGAGGATTAGATGATGATGGGGGTAATGAAGAGTTTGATTGGTTAGAAGGTAAAGAGGCCAATGAATTATGACTCAGACATGGTGACTTATGGATAGGAATTTGATTGGGTGGTGGTAAGGGTACATGAACTGGATTGGTGTTCCCCTTGTCAAAGGTGGCATTAAGACTTAAAGGAGCTTGATTTTGTTGCCAAGGTGGACTTGGGATACTATGTTCTTGTTGTGATATGGGTGGACATGTTGATGTGGATTTGTCATGATAGGTAAATGTGTTAGGTTGGCATGATGAAGAAGGTGACACATAGGATTGGGGTTGAATGTGTTGAGGTTGAAATGGTGTTTGGACTTGTGATATGATTTGTTGTGGTAATGATGATTGAGGGGTTGAATAGGATAACGACTGTTGAAAGGTTGATTGATGTGGACAAGGGTTGACATTAGAAGAGTTGTGATAGGTTGATGAAGGGGAAACTTGATATGTGGATGGATGAGGTTGATATGATGATATAGGTGACACATAGGATTGATGCGAAATGTGTTGATGTGGTGATTGGACTTGATAATGTGCTTGTTGGACTTGAAAATTGGCCATGAGGTATTGGATTTGTGCTATGAGTTTTTGCATTTGAGGTGATTGGTTTTTTTGAAGATGTTGGATAATGTTATGGGCGTTGTGAATGATTTGTTGTTTTGAAGGTGATTGGCTTGTTTGAACTTCATGAAGCACGTGAATAAGCTCTTGTGCTATGTCTTCCAATGTTTTCATGGTGTAAAATGATGTTGATTGGATTGAAGAGATGATGATGATGATTAGGATATGATGTGGAATGACAAGATTGGATGACTTGGATGATGTGGAAAAGTTTTGTATTGGGAGTTTGACTTGGGCAATATCAAACACAAGATTTTACATGTAAATGCATGAAAACACACACCAAGCACAATGATAAGTTTGTCTTTGAAAATCAAATGTTATGATTAAGCAAACACTTGAATACACAACAACAAGCCTGATGACTAGTCAAGTGGGGTATGGCCAATTAGTTCTCAAGTGAGTTTTCACAAGGTTGACTAGGTATAATTTGAAAGCAAAATCTTGCCAATAAGCCAAGAGAAAGGGGTAACCCACCCTTCACCTTCACTTCCCAAAGGTATAAAGTTCTTTGGGGATTAGCTCAGACTAACAAGATTTCAACTCCCAAACGAGCATGTCTTTGGATTCACACTCTATTGAGGTCATCCCTTGGAGGGGTGTGTGCTCCAAGTAGGCCTCCTACGAAGCATATGACAAAAGCAAACCAAGTGAGGTGTTTCAGAGAACACACACACTTGATTCACACTCGCAAAGATTAATTTCCCTTAAAAATGAAATGTGTGTAAAACAGTTCAAGCACTTGTTCTTTTTAACCCCAAAGAAAGATGTGTGATTGAAGACAAAATTAGTTTTAAGCCCAATTTCAAATGTGTTTGCAAACAATGATTGATTTTAGGCCCTAAATTGAAATGTGTGACAAGCAATGATCAATGAGAAATAAAAGATTAGAATGTATGCACCTGATTATTTTCGCTTTCCAAGTTGATGTTGTGACTAATCCCAACACTTTTCCGGCTCCTAGATACCCTGAAAGTCACCAAGACAAGAAAAAAAAACACAAACTTGCAAGCCAATGTGAGGTTAGGTCAAAAACATACAATATGTTAAAAATTAAAAAATCTAAATTACTTTAAAAAGTTGAAAATCTAAATTAAATGAGAAACCTAAATTACAAATCTAAAAATATAATTAAAAACTAATTAAAAATCTAAAAAAATCTAATTAAAATATAAAAGAAAAAAAGAAAAAAAAAATCTAACTAAAATGCTAATTAAATTCTAAAAATCTAAAATAAATCTAACTAAAGCCTAATTTAAAAATAAAAAGAATCTAATTAAATTCTAATTAAAAATCTAAAAAAAATCTATTTAAATTCTAATTAAAAATCTAAAAGCTAAATTAATTAAAAATCTAAAAGCTAAATTAATTAAAAATCTAAGATCTACACTAATTAGAAAAAGCTAAATTTAAACTGAATTAAAAAACTAAAAATCTAAAATCTAAAATAAAACTAGAAACTAAAGAAAAGGTAAATGGAATATTAAAAGTAACTCTAAGACTAAAACTAATGCATAAGACTAAAAATCTAAAAGAAAGAGTAAATGAAAGTTTAAAACTAAAGCTAAACCGAAGACTAAAGCTAACGCAAGACTAAAGCTAATGCATAAGATGCCAATTGTTTTCAATGAGACTATGCATTGGTAGCAGAGGGCGGATGGAGAAATGTGCAGAAGGATGTATGTCGACAGAAATGTGAGATCAGTGGAGGCGTGTCTTTTTCGAAAAAGAAAGAAAAGGCGTTACCCGTTTTTAAGCAAGGGCATGAGCATGCGTCAAAGTATTGCTCTCATATATGCAGATTGGTTTGTGTTAAGGCGACCAGATGAGGCTTTACTGTCAATCCACCATTTTCATAAAAAGATTTGTTGAATCAGAAAACTTTGGTGCGTGGTGGGATCTGCGTGCAATGTCAAGGAGATTCTTCAAAGGCAATGTAACTCTGATAGTGATGAAGGATTGATGAAGGGACAAACGTCTGGATGAAGGAAATCAACGCCAATGGAGATCTGAATCCAGTGATATGATGCGGGTTCAATGTGAGTCGATGTGCCGGGTAGGGTGGGCCAATAATAGGGAATAGATTCCAATGATGGCGATAAGGCACCGATGAAATGATATGATCTAATGATATGTTTGGTTGTCGTCTATAATGGTGTAAGCAAACAGATTGGCGAGATGGTCGCTGGTTATTCGAGCCAGAAGACAATAATGATGGGCATTTGATTGATATACATGGCTACAAAAGTGATGGGGGAAACTAGTTTTGCGGAGATGGGCGGCTTTGCATACAATGACGGAGGAAT
>VDFB02039931.1:0-16915 GCA_007258455.2 Sequoia sempervirens | reverse complement strand
AATTAAATGCCCCCCACAAGCCTCACTTTTTTTTTCCAATTAGATGCAAGACTATCATATAGAGATATTACAACAAGGTAGAAATTAGACAACACAACTTGATAGAAAATAGGTTTGACAAAAAACATACTAATAGTTTGCTTCTTAAAGGAAAAATATTTTGTAGTCAACCTTAAAAGGGCTCTTCAATGTCATGTCCTCGAAATCGTGACATTTAGATAATAGAGAAGCATGATTAAAATAGTTAACCATTTGATATTTCATAAGACAATACTATAATTACGAATATTATAAATAACGTCATAAATATTATTATGATATAATAGATACTAAAATATATAAAATTAATATAAAATATAAACATAAAATAATATTATAATTACGATCTAAATATAATTATAATTATCAGTGATAATATTATAATTATAGATAACAATCTGACCATAATAAGTCTGAACATTATCAATGCACAAAACATAATATTCAAAATATAATATGCAAATTATAAATGAAATGAAATACAAATTATAAGGTACAACCCTTCATAAAGGGCGCCTACTAAAGGAGTCAAGTCTTATAAATAAAAGGGAAAAGAAGGATAGGGGAGAGGACCCACCGGAGCATGTTTCAATAGTTGTGATAGTAGTTGTTTATATAATGCCTAATATTTTTATCAATATTGGACCAATAGTTGTGACTTTAAAGTTGTTAGTATTGATGATAACTACCCATAATTAAACAAAATGTATTCATTTGATCTAAAAAACAGCCAATCATGTGATTCCACATCAGTGCTCAATAAAACATGCTAGTGAATTCACAAATATTGGTCTCACTTTTTTTTTGGGCCTTTTTGGACACCTTGACAAAAAGCATGCTGATGTGGCCCTGAAACCTTAGTTATAAGCAGGGGACTTGCCAAGTAAGCTGCTGTAAAAAATTGGGAGTGATTTGAAATTTCCACGTAGGATAATTAGAAGTGCGAAGTTAGGGTGCACAACTACTAGGTCCTCTCCCCTATATGGGGAAGACACATCCGTCCACTACTGGACACTGTTGATAGTCTACGTCACCTGGGAATAACGAAGGAAGGTATTGGAGATCAGTCGTCTGGGAAGTCGAGTGTGTTGGGATCTCTTGCAGGTATTAGCCTGCCAAGAGGTCAGGGAATTTGTACCGGAGTTCCCCTCGTTATGAGATTGCAAAACTGCAAACCAAAGGAATGCCAACCGTTATTGAATACAATGGAAGAACGAATCATAGCAGAAACAGGAATCATAGTGGAGAGACAGCCAAAGATAGGGATTTATATCTGAATATAAAATAGATCGAACTCAGAAAACATGAGTCTAAGAATATTTACTAGAAGATTGTGCAGACGTAAAGAAAGATAGAGCCGAATTACAATGATATATCAAATCAGTCAAGATGGCGTACTGTTGCATATATTTATGTCTTTTCATGCTGCTATGATGACTGTACATCGTAGGGCTGGGAGGCCGAATGATGGGTGTCAATCTGTGCTCCAAGGATAGATGGAACGGCTTGATGCGCCTTGTATGATCTTCCAATTGGTGCTCCACAATAACGATAGACTGTTTGGATAGAACCTTAAAAGGAATCTTCGGGCAAATTGAGTTAAGTTCCCATAGGGGCCATTACAAATGATTATATGTCTGCTTGGTGAATACGTGTATGGTTCATGTATGGTGTGTATACCTTGCATTTGCTTAATATATGAATTGACCTGACTCTTTTTTCATAGTATAAGATCAATTGTTGGCTTTCAATCCTAGTCTTAATAGACATCATATTTTCCAAATTAATCCATTATTTTACATCCTATTCCTAGCAATAGAATTACAACTTGGTGATACACTAATTTTCCATATACTCCTATATATTTGAATAGTATTCCAACAATAAACTCAACTCAAATGTCAAAGCTATCATATTCATGTTTTAATGCACAATATATTGGGAATTCTATAATGAACCCAAAGTAAACCATGAGCATAGAAAGTATTATCGCAAAATTTTATATCGCTCTCTCCAAAATTATAGCCTTCAATTAACCACCCTAATCTCATTAGTGATGACCACATCTAGTTTTGTTTTTAATTTTCAATATTGGGGTTGGTGTATTGTTTTATTAAAATTGTTTGGTTTATATAGTTGGTGTATGCCTAAGTTCAATGATATTATATTTTGCATGCTTTGTATTGAGAGAACCTTTTAAATTGCTTTCAAATGGAATTCAAATTCAAATTATTATTTTTAATTAAATGTAAAAAGGGTTTTTGGAAGGGCCACTACCCTTTAACAAGAAAAGAAAGAGCAAAATTTAAAACGTTAGAAAAATATTGATATAGAATCAATAGAATTGCCTTTATAGGAGAAGGCCAAAACCTAGACAACCAAGCCTAACAAAAGCAACACTAAAGACAACAAGCTTATGAACAATGAAGAAATTACAACTAGCTCAAGGCTGCTAAGACTTCCCATTACTCTTTTAAAAAATCAATGTTTTTCAACAAAGTCTATATGTTTTCCACTTCTCAAGTCTTTATCTCCTTAGTCCTTTGACCTTGATTCCTAGTATTGGGGCCAACCACACCAAAAGAAGATTGAGATCTAAAACACTCCTTGAGTATATTTAAATTGTTAACACTATTTTGTGTGGTGTTTTTATATAGATGACCTTTTTTAAGTTGGTCTTGATATTTTGAACATCTTTCTCCAACAAACTTAGTTTTTCCTCCTATTTGGTGTTCTCTATCTTAAACCTAAAAAACTCATCCATAGCTTCCCAATTTTTGTGATTGTGCTCATGTCATGTCCCCGAAATCGCGACATTAGATAACAAAAAATAGCATATTTAGAATTATTAACTATATGATATCATTATAATTATAATTGTCAAGGACAATAATATAATTATAAATATTATAAATAACGTCACAAATATTAAAATAATATTATAATCATTATAATATAATGGGTATTAAAATATATAAAATCAATATAAAACTAAAACATAAAATAATACTATAATTAGCAAATATAAAATGATAAACAAACAATGATGATTATAATCATTATAATATTTTAATATAAAATTATAAGGACACTACATCCAAAATAATATAATATCTGCTCCAAATAAGTAACTACACGTTTGTACTTGATCATCAATAGTATCGAGCTCTGAAAGCATGCGAAGGAGAGGTGGAATATTTGAAAACCCAATGGCTCATACATTATAATTAGGAGTAAATAGGGAATTCAGATGTAACACTCATGTAGGAAGATTGAATATCTAATATATTGGTTTAATATCATAGCATATAGGGGAGAGGGGCCCATAGTGGAGCACCCTACCTTCGCGTTTGTCAAAATCCCATGTGGAAATTTCAAATCACTCCCAATTTTGTACAACAGTTTATTTGGTAACTCATGTGCTTCTATATTTCATTTTAGGGCCACATCATCAAATATGATGCCACATCAGCATGCTTTTTGTTGAGGTATCCAAAAAGGCCCAAAAAAAAAGTGAGACGAGAGTGGTGCACTAAGTCATGTTTTATTGGTGCACTAATGTGGCATCACATGATTTGTCACTTTGCGTACTTAATGGATAAAAAATGTTTTGCAATTGGATATTGAAGTGTTCCACTATGAGGCCCACCGAGGACTACTTCTATTCCCCACTATTGGACCCTGCTCTATTTTGGACCCCTCTCCCCTAATCAACCACCGAAGATATATATTATCAGGGGTCTTCAGGATGCAGGATTGAAGGACAATATATTCATTATATAGTTCTTCTGCCTCATTGCTACATATCGAGCCATTTAAAGATTATAATTATGGTCGTAGTTCCAAGTTTAAACACAAGATATGAATATTGCAATTTTGAGGGAGGCACGCTTTACTCATCAGCGGCTGTGGAATATGGGGAACTAGTGGAGTCTGAATGGTCATACCAATCCGGACATCTATTAACATTATCGTAGCTTATTTGGAGAGCCGCCTAGCTTTACCTCATTCTCCAAGCATATGAAGGGTCGACATCCTCAGTTAGTGTCATATTTGTCTCTTTTGGGAGCGTGATTAGAGATAGATTTGCGAAGGAGAGGTAGAGATCACATAAGAGAGACATGTCCCTGAAAGGTTGCGATGGTAAGCTATCTCTTTCCACCAACCAGAGATATAAGAAGTATGTTTCAAGCTAAGAGGGGAGGGATAAAATTGGGAGATTTAATACACTTGTGTCTACAAATTGGGGTGCTCCTAGAGAATCAAGAAATCTGACGGCAGTGCTCTCTCTGGAACCTCGAACGTGGTGGAGAAGGAAAAATGAAAAAAATCTGCAGGTCGCCGGCTATAGATAAAGGAAAGACTACAGATCGAAGGGGAAGAATAATAGTCTTCAGATCTCTGGTCTGTATGGTTTATTATGAGAAAAAGATAGAGAGTAATGCGGTAGGCAATATTAATGCCTTATGTTATTTATAATATCCTTGTTTTTGATTAAGGAAAAAATAGGTTTTGAAGGGACCCGAAACGCTTTACAAATCAAAAACAAAGCTGCAAAAAGGACAGCCAGCAGTCAGCCAAAAAAACCAGCCTCCAAGCAAGACCCATCAAGATTTACATTTAGAATTTCTCTTGTGGGAGAGAAGAGTCATGTCGAAAGAAGGCCTAGAGAATTTTGCTTTCTTGCCCATAATAGTAATCCAACCTTCTTCCACTTGCACTGCCTTATCTTGCTAAGCCAACACACTTTTTTTCTGAAGATGAATGCCTCCAGCCACTGTCTTGGTGATTTCAACATTATTCTTCCATGCAGGCATAGACATATTAGAAAAGCCACTAGAAATGATAGCCGAAGCACTATCACCCAAAATGGTACCCTGAGACCCAACTTCTCGCTCTTTAGGGGATTCAACAAGATGAATTTGTACAACATCAACAACCCTACCATTTGAGACATCTGAAGGGGATGCCCCAAGACCCTGTGGTTCCGATGCAACCACATCAGAAAAAATCCTGTGTTGTCCAGTTTTCTTCTCTACCATATAATGTTGTAGAGAGGCACCTCTCCACCATGTAGCCATCATATCTTTGTTGTTATTTGGAAATTACAACAAAGATGATGATAGGGAACCATAGGTAATCAACTAATGTTTTATACACAATACTATTTAGAATATCAATATTATTATTTAGGATGCATAGTAAGATTGTTAATAGTAAGGTTCTTATTAATATATTATTTACAACTATTCAATTATGAGGCTTGCAACAATTATTATGCCTTATAAGTAATAATGACTCTACTCACTCGTCATGATGATAGATGGTATAGTAGAATTCTATCCATGGGATCTTGTAAGATGTTAATATCTACCCTAATATACATATGAAATATATTATAGAAGAATCACTCATAATGGGTAATAAGAAGGAGATGAATAAATGTTTGACAAGAATGAAATATTTATATCTTCTTTGATCTTAGTAGATATTATCACTGAAACTTATTGATCTCTAATGCCTCTAATGTCTCTTTGAGAAACACTTTGAACACAAGATTCAGGTTTAAGTGCTTCCATTAAAAAGGGGTCATTACAACTCATCTTCTTTTTATAGGATCAATATGTCTATCAAGTTTATTCACCAAAAGAAAATTATTAATGTTCATTCTATTTGTATCCTAGAAGAACCACTTTAAGATATTTTGGTGTATTGATATTTCTTTCTCCATGCCACCTATTTCGTCAATCAATATTTAAACAATGTATACCACATTTCTAATGGATGAGGAAGAGGGAAATAGATGTTAGCTACACCTAAGGAAGGGATAAGGAAGAGGACCTCAACCTTAGGAAACTTAAAAGCCATAGAAAAACCCTCCACCACCACAACATTCCCCTTACCCTTACTTTTGATCTTGTTCTTTGCCACATCCATACCACCCTCAAAATCCACCCCTTTGTCATTATTATGATTACTAAAGCTAGGAGGGGAACCATTTTGAACAAGAGAAGACCTCAATTTCTTGGGGCATAGAGTATTTTGGGGAGGAGTCAACCCTTCTTTGGTAGGAGTAAAATGGTGGTGGGATTCAAAGAAATAAAATGGTTAATTAAAAAAAAAAAGAGATTAGTGCAAGGGAGTGGAGTCCATGCCTATAATGAATTTCAATATAGAGTATTCCAAAGAAGACAATAAGAAGAACAAGAAGATGACATAACAATTGTGGTGAAAGTGATTCAACAAAGATAAATGGAACATGTAAATAGTTCAAAAATAATTGTCAAACCTATGACATACCTTATAATATGTAGAGAAATTTCATCCCATAGTCAAGATAAGGACCCCCTTGCATAACTAGTTTGTAACTTCTCAAGTTTTACTCTTCCCCTTAAAAATTATTGCAACACCTCTTCCTTATTTCAACTATTTTTGTATATCTTTTTACTTTTGGTAATGAAACATAGAAAAAGGTGATCCTAAGTCCTAAGTGCTTAGAACAATAGGATTCAAGGCCCTTTCCTAGGGTTTAATTGAGATGGAGATCAACAAGGTGTATAGATTGACTTTCACCCATGAAGGTTAGCCAATTAGACCTGAATCTCCATCAATTTGGGGATTGCAATGGATTGGAATTGATTTTCTATGATTAACCTAATTAAAATATGTGACCTAATATGTAAAATAAAATAATTTGACAAACAACAGACTAAAACAATAATTTGCAAGTAGATCTGGGAAGTGCAAAGGATTGTGCACCTGCCCATAAAAGTTGGTTTTGATCACTATAGGAGGACAAAGTCATCTTAAGGCATGGAAAAACATAAACATGATGATGGAATTAAAATAAAAACAATGTAAACACAAAGAAGACACACAAAAGACATGCAACAAAACACAATGTTAGCACTAAAAGGTTTCGAGTCAGTAAGGAAAAGAGACCCCAACCTTAAATTGTCTCAAATACCAAACATCATCCATCGAATAAATGAATGCTCCCACAAGGATTAGAAAATTGTGTTATGCCACATTACTCATGAGCCACATCGATTTATTGGCTAGAAAGCTATGTTATGCTAGGCATTCATGCAATATGATGGGTTCCACAAGGTTAGTAAGTTGTGTTATGCTAAACACTCATGAGACACATAGCTCTACTAGCAATCAAGCTGTGTTACAATTGACGACCATGTAAAAAGGAATTCATGACACACCATAGCAAAGTCTATTATTTTCTAGGTGAATCACAAACTGGAAGGTACACGGGCTAGTGTAGTCCAATATTCACTAGGTGAGCCCCCAAGCCAAGGTAGTAAAATGAGAAACACACTAGGTTTAGTGAAGTCTTCTATTCACTAGGTGTGCATCCATGTCAACCACATCAAGAGTTATACTCCTTGATAACTCTAATAAGCTTCTAAAAAATGATCAAGATGCTATGCCAACGCAACACTAAGTTCAATGCTTGTGAACAAAGTGAAGAAAAAATGCCAAACTCACCTAAGGAGGTGCAAAAACTCGCCTAAGGAAGTGCAACAACAACAACAAGATAAGACTAGAACCTCAAAGGGTGTTACAACAACACCACCACAAAAGGTGATTTACAAAAACAACAAAGGGGCTTTGCTCAATATATGAAAGGTCACACCTTAGGGATCATCACAAATGGCATCACCACCAAGAGAGGACAAGTCAAGGAATAAAAGGATCACACTTTAGGGAATACTATCCATAGTATTACCACAAAGGGGAACATCATATGCCAAGAAAAGTCACACCCTTATAGAACATCAAGCCCGATATCACCACCAAAGAGACACATAGATCAAGACGCCCACACTTTGATTAATAAGGTCACACTTCTTAGGAGATGTATGCTATCATTGTTGGCAACACAAGGGCAGAAAACTAAGAGGGGGGGTGAATCAGTTGTCCTAGATATTTAAAACTTATTCAATTTAATAACTTTATTCTCAAATATGAATAATAACCATGAAAGTATAAATCAATAACACATCAGAAACACACATAACACCGATATTTTTTACGTGGAAACCTTGTTAGGGGAAAAACCATGATGGAGATTAGTCCACAAGATTATACCCTATTAAAAGTATAAAGAAATGAAATATGGGGAATGCAAATGCATTTAGGCACACTGTCTAGAGCTCACCGCTCAATTACAACAAGGCTAACCGCCCAAAGGAAGACACACTATCATTTAGAAAGAATCAAATTACATCCGTAGGGATTTGAACTGATAAAATAACATCTGCTAATGCCTAATCATAGTTCCATTTAAACACATGAACATTTCTTCACTCTTCTTCACACTCTGCTCTCCCTTCGAATGATTATGACTTTATTCACATATACAAACACACCCGACATCCACTTGCATACCTCAATTCGAATAGACAATCACTTATATATATCTGCAACATGAAATTTCATCACTACATTTTGGCTTTAATAAAATAATAAAATGAATATAAATTGTCAACCCAAAACACTAAAGATTATTAATGTGAATCAACCAAGGTTGTACATAACTAAGTGAAGACCCAAATCAACATCTCCAACATGAAAACTCTTCAATTAATTAATCCTCGAAGATGCACAACACACTATAAACACCATGTTGGACAAGAACAGTAAAAACATGAATGCGCAAGAGAAAATCATCAACCACGAGTGCACCGATCAATGCAGACATGTAAAAAGGATAGAGCACAATCTAGAAATATCCACAAACATCACAAATCACTAGAGAAGCATTGACAACAACTGAACTAACTAAAATCACATCATCTTCAATCAGTAACACCAACTGAAGTAACAAAAAAACTATTAGAATGTAAATCTTCATAACTCGAACAAATCTTCACACGGATCTCTAAAACTCTACATGGATAAACTAGATACACTCAGCAACAAAAATTTTATTCCTCAACCTCTGATCATCAATGAAGAAAACTTACTGACATATTGAACTTCACTTCACCACTAACAACCTGCAACTCATTCCATTACAATTTTCTCAATATCCTCGACATATACAACTTCTAATGAATTAATGCTAATAGTGTTGACATCAATGACAACCACATATCAACAACATAGCCACAACATCCAACAATATCCCCCTTTTTCATTGATGGAAAAACATAATGTGAAAAACACCATCAACACAACTAACTCTTGACACTTACTCCCCCTTAGGTTTTGACTCAATTTCTCCTCAACTCTTCCTCATGATCTTCTTTCCCACAAAGCTCTTCTTTTCCCTAGAAATTTTTTCACATGATCTTCTCCCCTTTGACATCAATGAAAAATATCTCTAAGCTTCACACAAACTCTGAACCACATATTTGAGGATCTGAACATTTGACTACTTCCCCTGAGTAGTAGCCACCACAACATCAATTTGGATCAAGATATAACTATGAAATGCATAAACTGATGCAATGCAATGTATCCTTAGTTCTGATTAGGAGGCATAATCACCCCTAACTTCCCTCTAAGATACTCAAAAGTATCCTTAGGAAATGTCTTGGTAAAGATGTTTGCAATCTACTCCTTAGTAGGAACATACTCTAGTCTGACTTCCTTTTCACTCACCTTTTCTCTCAAAAAGTGAAACTTGATAGATATATGCTTTGTATTTGAATGTAGCACCAGATTCTTGGAAATGTTAATAACACTTGAATTATCACAAAATATAGCAATAAGCTCATTATACACAACTCTGATATCCTTCAACATCTGCTTCATCCATAGGACTTGAGTACAATTACTAGCAACAACAATATATTAGGCCTCTGCAGTAGATAAGGAAATGGCATTCTGCTTCTTAATTAACCATGAAATCAACTTCTTACCCAAGAAAAATGCTCCACCACTAGTACTTTTCCTGTCATTTACATCTCCTTCCCAATCAACATTAGTAAATGCACTCAAAGTAAGATCATCACCTTTAGGATAACATAGGCCAAGTTCAACTATTCCCTTCAAATATCTGAATTTTTTTTTCACAATAGTCACATGAGATTCCTTCAAATCAGCTTGAAATCTTGCAACAATGCTTACAACATTCACAATATCAAGCCTAGTTTGAGTTAAATACATCAATCCACCAATCATTGATTTGTATCTAGTTTTATTTTCTTTCAAAGAATTATCTGTTGTTGTCAACTTGCATCTGGTCACCATGGGTGTATTGACTGGCTTTGAATCTTGCATACCAAACTTCTTCAACAATTCCTTCACATACTTGGACCGAGATATAAAAATCCCTTTATATAACTAAGTAATTTGCAATCCCAAAAAGAATTTCATCTCACCAATCATTGACATCTCAAATTCATCCTGTATCTCATTAGAAAACTGCATGCACAGACCATCATCTCCTCCAAAAATGATATCATCAAAAAATACCTCAATAATCAAATATTTATCATCATTCTTGAAATACAAATTACTATCAACAATACCTTTGTTAAATCCAAGTTTAGCAAATACTTGTCTGATTTGGCATACCAAGCTCTAGGGGCTTGCTTGAGTCCATACAATGCTTTCTTCAACTGACACACCATATCTCCCTTATCAGTTAATTGAAATCTATCAGGTTGCTCAACATACACCTCTTCTTCCAATTCGCCATTTAGAAAAGTTGACTTGACATCCATCTAATAAACCTTGTAGTTCTTGTAAGCAACATAGACAAGAAATAAGCTTACAGCTTCAATTCTAGCAACAGGGGAAAAAGTCTCTTCAAAATCAATTCCTTCCATCTGTGAATATCCTCTGCATACTAGTATTGCTTTGTTTCTAACCACTTCACCTTGCTCATTAAATTTGTTTCTAAAGATCCATTTAGTTCCAATGACATTCTTATTCTTAGTTCTAAGAACAAGAATCCATGTATCATTCTTCTCAATTTTCTGTAGTTATTCTTTCATTGCTTCCACCCAATGTTCATATTTACATGCTTTATTCACATTAGTAGGCCTAGTCTTTGAAATCAAGCAGTATTCTTCAACAATATTTCTCCTAGTTTGGACACCTTTGTTTTTATCACCTATAATTTTATCTTTTGAATGATTCAATCTTACATACCTCAAAGTCTTCTTAGGATGTTCTTCAACTTCAGGCTCTTCTATTCTCTCTTTTTCTCTTACATTGTTTTCTCCTTCCTCTTGATCTTTTTGATTCACTGGAATTATTTGAACTTGATTTGTAGTTTGAAATTGTTTTCCTTTGTTTGTACTATCATCCTGATCATCAGAGTCATATCCACAGGTTCTGGATGGTGTACCGAAGTCTTCATCAACCTTGACATTCTCACTTTCAACCATTTTCCTCAATCTTTTATTGTAACACTGGTAGGATTTTCTTTTAGTAGAATAACTCAGAAAGATACCTTCATCACTCCTAGCATCAAAATTTCCTATATCTTCATCTCTCTTGATATAACATTTTCTTCCAAATATCTTGAAGTATTTAATAGTAGGCTTTTGACTAGTCCATAGCTCAAAAGGGGTCTTACCAGTACCACCTTTGATTTTTACTTGGTTGAGAGTGTACACAACAGTACTCGCAGCTTCTCTCCAGTAGATATGAGGGGCATTTCCTTCCAACATCATAGTTCTAGCAACATCTTCAATTGTTCTATTCTTCCTTTCCACAACTCCATTTTGCTGAGGGGTCCAAAGTGCAGATAATTGTCTCTTTATTCCATGTTCTTCACAAAAGGAATTAAATTCACCACCTCTATATGATCTCATACATTTAATCTTCAGACCTGTCTCTATCTCAACCATAGCCTTAAAGATCTTGAACTTTTCCAGTGCTTCAAATTTCTCCCTTAAGTAAGCAACTCACACCATTCTAGAATAATCATCAATAAGCAACACGAAATACATGTAACCTTGTAAACTTCTAACCTTAGAGGGACCACATAGATTAGTATGCACAAGCTCCAACAATTTATTTGATGTTGTTTTCTTCAAAATGAAATTCTAGTTTGCTTTCCTAACTGACGTTCCTTGCATATGGCATTAGTAGGTTTCACCAACTTAGGTAGATATCTCACACCCTTAGTAGGACTTATCTTGACAATATTATCAAAATTAACATGACACATTCTTCTATGCCATAACCAACTTTCATCAACTTGAGCAATCAAACAACTTTTACTAGCAATACTCAAGTGAAAGATATTACCTTTTATTTTTGTACCTGATGCAATTTCATTTCCGGAACTCAATATTCTACACTTTCCATCCTTGAACTGAAGATTGCATCCCTTATCAACCATCTAACCAATACTTAAAAGATTATGCTTCAAGCCTTCCACATACATGACATCATCAGTATATGCTTACCATCAAGGGAAATGCATCCTCTGCCACAGATCACACCAACTATATTATCACCAAATCTCACAACACCACCATTATACTTTTCCAAGCTCACAAACTTACTTTTATCTCTTGTCATATGATGTGAACATCCATTGCCAATCACCATTCATCTTTCTCTTCAACTCGAGTAGCTAGGGCTTTCTCCACATTTGTACAACTAGAAAATTTAGTAGATACATGATTATTTTCCTTAATAACAATAAATACCCATTCATCATCACTTCTATTTCCTTTACTAGATTCATCATCTCTCACACCTTCATCAGTAGCATAGTAACACTTCTTTTGAAATCTAGGCTTGTTATGTCTTGGTTTAGGAGCTCTTTCCAGACGCCTTGATGCAAAATGACCTATCTTATTGCAAGAAAAACATTTAAGAGGAAATTTTCCTTCATACTTACCTTTTCCTCTCGGTACTCTTTTGACAATAAATGCTTCTAGCTCTTCCAACTCTCTTTCTTCTTCTTCTTCTTCAATCTATCTAATTTCATCCTCATATTTGAATGTCTTTCTAGATGAACTTTCACCCGGATCATATCTTTGTCTATCTCTTCTAGAAGTAGTAGCCTTAAATGAAAATTCAACCTTAGGAAGGGCATCACCAAATTCACTCAACTCAAAAGCAGTAAGCTTACCAACCAACATATCTCTGGTTACATTTGTTACAGTTCGGAGCTCTTCAATAGCACTAGCTTTGACTTTGTAAGAATTAGGCAAGGATCTAAGCACTTTAGCGACATTCTCTGATTTGTCTATCTATCCACCAACACATCTGATTCCACACACAATTTCATTCACTCTTTGAATGAAAGTATTAATGTTCTCATCATCACCTATTCTCAAATTTTCATATTTCCCTTTCAGACTCTGCAACTTAACAATCTTCACATTAGCATCACCTTCATACAAGGTTTCCAAATTTTTCCAAATCTTGTAAGTAGTCTTCAGATCCATAACATTTGTCATCTTAGAATCAATCAAGGTAGTCAACAAGGCTTCCTTAGCCTGAATATTATAATCAACATCTCTGATCTCAGAAGTAGTAGTAGGACCATTATGAGGAATAACATACCTATTACTTGTAATGTTCCAAAAGGGTTCACCAATGCATCTTAGATGGCACTCCATTCGAGTCTTCCACAAAGAGTAATTTGTTCCATCAAATATAGGACTATCCTTCTTGTATGTCACCATCCCAGATCACCTCAAGCTATCAAACTTATTCCAAGGAACCTGCTTTGATACCAATTGTTGGCAACACAAGGGTAGACAACTGAGAGGGGACACAAGGGTAGACAACTAAGAGGGGGGTGAATCAGTTGTCCTGAATATTTAAAACTTATTCAATTTAATAACTTTATTCTTAGATCTAAATAATAACCATGAAAACATAAATCAATAACACATAACACAAAGTCTTTTTACGTGGAAATCCTGTTAGGGGGAAAACCACAGTGGAGATCAGTCCACATGATTATACCCTATTAAAAGTATAAAGAAATGAAATATGGGGAATGCACATGGATTCAAGCACACTGCCTAGAGTTCACTGCTCAATTACAACAAGGCTAACCTCCCAAAGGAAGACACACTATCTTACAGAAAGAATTAGATTACATCCGTAGGGATTTGAACTAATAAAATAGCATCTGCTAATGCCTGATCACAGTTCCGGTTAAGCACATGAAAAATTCTTCACTCTTCTTCACACTCTGCTATGCCTTTGAATGATTAGGACTTTATTCGCACATACACACACACTCAACATCCACTCGCATACCTCAATTCGAATAGACAATCGCTTATATATATCTACAACAGGAAATTTCATCCCTACATCTCGGCTTCAACAAAATAATAAAACAAATATAAACTATTGTCCCAAAACACTAAAGATTATTAATGTGAATCAACCAAGGTTGACCAAAACTTAGTGAAGACCCAAATCAACATATCCAATACAAAAACACTTCAATTAATTGCTCCTTGAAGATCCACAACACACTATAAACACCATGTCGGCCAAGAACAGGAAAAACATGTATGCACAAGAGAAAATCGCCAACCACGAGCGCAACGATCAATGTGGATATGCAAGAAAGATAAAGCATGATCTAGAAACATCCAAAAAAATCATGAATCACTAGGGAAGCATCCACAACAACTAAACTAGCTGAAAATGCATCATCTTCAATCAGTAACACTAACTAAAGCAGCATAAAAATTGTTAGAATGTAAATCTTCATAACTCAAACAAATCTTCACGCGGATATCTAAAACTCTATGTGGATAAACTAGATACACTCCACAAAAAACCCTTTAGTCCACAAACCTCTAACCATCAATGTACAAAACTTACCAACATACTGAACTTCACTTCACCACTGACAATCTATAACTCATTCCATTACAATTTTCTCAATATCCTCAACATGTACAACTTCTAATGAATTAATGCTAATAGTATTGACATCAATGACAACCACATATCAACAACATAACTACAACATCCAACAACCATCACTAAAAATGGACCATTTCTTATACAAAGAATGAGTAGGGGACTATATGCCCCCCCTTAAAATAATATTGTACTTGCTACACTAACGTTTTAAGGAGATAAGAATCCCTTTATAGAAGAAATGCACCTAACACAAGGCTATCTAACCCCTTGCCCACCAAGGATAGTGATAAAGGTGAGTCAAAGTTTCTCTTTGCAAGATAAAAGATGATTGCATAAAGCCAAGTTTATATCCCCATGCATGGTAGTGAGTATGTTATGATACTACAACTACCACATGGAAAGGAGCAACAATTAATGCTATTTGTCATGATTAAGTGAAGGCCTTTTTGATGTTTTTTGTTATTTGTGAAGGACAATAGCAAAGAACTCTTGTTGTTTCTTATGTGTTGGGCTCTATGGGGACACAAATACCTTGTTCTTTTACACCACATCCTTTTCCATTATAACCAAATTGTTTCAAGATTTCATAACCTCTTTCATAAATGGTTTCCATTTCTTTCAAAGAAGGTGGTTTCTTGTAATCAGTTTCATCATAAGTGGATGTGTAATTTGTGTTTTTCTCATTGCTAAAAGTTGTAGATTCAGATGCTTTTCATGACTTAGTGATAGATTGTGTTGATATTATTGCAATTTCTTTTTCTTTTTCTGATTTTGATGGTGTAATCTTGTACTCCCCTATGATGTAGGTGTGAAATCTAATGATCCCCAATCATTGTCCAATAACTTTGTCATTGATGAAAGACAATTGGGATCATCATTTATTTGTAAAGGTTCCTGTTGGGGTCCCCAAGTGGGACCCTAGGTGAACCCAGGGTGAACCAAGGGTCGCCCACAAGAAAATAAATATTTTTGAAAATATTTCTATAAACAAAAGTGTCAAATACCTAATTTTTCCCTTAAGTGATAAAATTGTGAAAATTGTGTGCGCTATGAAGGTTTGTGTGGTTTCAAAGACCTTAATTTTGGCTTGGTGGCAAGGGATCTACCCCTTAATCCCATTTAGGGCATTGGCTTCAAACCCCCATGAGAAGCACTGCCCGTAGATCCCCATGACAGGTGTTTCCCCTCAACCACATTTGGGTCTCCATTCCTAGCCCCCAGTAGTTGCCATCCCCAAATCTAGGCCCTTTCTTCCCTTAGTTAAGTGTAGCCGATTGGGTGCAAAAGAAGTTGAGGATTTGGTCTTTGTGAACTCCAACTTGCATCAATTGTCACATAAAAAACTTGATTACAATGAGGGGGTGATGAGGAGTAGTTGTGAGAACTACTAATTAATAAATCATATTCAAGGAAGGGAATACTGGGGACCATGTAGGAAGAAGTAACAATATGAAGACAAAAGATGGGTCAAAAATAGGGGAACCTTATTGTTGTACCCAAAATTAACTTTTTTTTCTACACTTAGGCATTTTGAAGAAATGGTCAAAAGTCTTGTTAAAATTGTCAGAAAGATCAAAATTGGAAATCTACATGTCTTGCATGAGGGACAAAAACTCAAAATTTTCAAAATTTGACAATCTGGGTCTGCTTAGAGCGACCAAGTCTATAAAACCTAGATCTTAGTTTTTTAGTCCTAAATTTTAGGAAAATTTCTATTTTTAGAAACTTTCTAAAAATAGAAATTTTTTGGGCTTTTATGTGTTTCTTCTCAAATGGATGCTAGCAAAATTTTCTAAAAATAGAAATTTTGGCTTCTAGTGTTCAAACTGATTTTGATTGGTTGAAAATACTTCCTCATCAGGATGGTCTAGTCATAATCATCAAAAGTTCAGTTTTTCCCTGGTGGGTCTATTCTGCTTTTTAGAAGCTTTTTTAGGAGCTCCAAGGTCATTAATGGAGGTTGCTCAACTGCTAGGCATTATATTTGAAGTCTCAAGCACTGCACAAATCAAGAAACTGCAATAGATGATCGAGGGATGAAGAATGG
>VDFB02039930.1:0-17456 GCA_007258455.2 Sequoia sempervirens | reverse complement strand
TCCCTGTCATTGTGTAGCTTAATTGTTGAGTATTTTTTTTTTTTATGGTTAGTGTTTATTTAATTAATCTTATTTTATAAGATAATTAATTAATGTTGTATTGTTACTTGATTTAATTGTGAGTTAGTAAAATGTTAAATTTAAATATATCGTCAATTAAAAAAAGGTTATTTAATTAATTAATGTGTAAGAAATTAAATTAAATGAATATTGATGAAGATAATTAAATATTATATTTTTATTAATATTAAATTAGAAAATCTTGTGTGGATAATATCTTGTGTAAATAATTAAATTTTAATTAAAAATTGAAGATAAGTATGTGCTTTTAAAAGCTGGAAAAAGGACCAATAAGAAAAGAGGATTTTTGAGGAAAAGCGGAAGAGCTTTATTTATTTTGATTTATTATTTTTATGAGGGAATTATTCAGACAAAGAAGATTTCTCTCTTGTTTTTGGTCTGTAAAAGAAAAGAAAAGGAAAATAGTTTGTTTGGGCTTCTGGGTAAAATTATTCTTTGGAAAAAATTGAGATTCAAAGAGAGCTGCAGGAGGAAATCGAGAGGAGGCTACAGGAAGGATTCTTCATCGAACAAAGGACTGTAGGTTTTATTCTGTTAATTTATTATTATTTTATTGTTCCGTAAGTAAAATCTAGTTTGTTGAGTTTGAGAAATCCATTTCTCTATCTCTTTTGAAAATGATATGTGAATTGAAAACTTGTTTGTATTAAAACCCTCGAATCTTTTGTGGAAAACCTTAGTAATTTTTTTTGAAATTCTTCAATATAGTTTGTAGTGAAATATATTGTTTGAAATAAAAATCATCCTTGATTGAGGGTTGAGTTTACATGTTATTATACTGGATCTATTGAAAAATCTATTTGGTTATAATATTCATTTTAAATCTTGTAATATATATATATATATATATATATATATATATATATATATATATATTGCTCTTTTTATAAAGAACTTCATAAATATATATATATATATATATATTTGCTTTCGATTTCAAAATTATATACAGAATAATATTTATATTTAGTATCTGAGGGTATTGCAATATTTGTATATATATATATATGTATTTATATTATGTATTGGGTTTAGTTTCATTTTGTGAAAAAAATTAAATTATATAAAATTTCGTCATATGTACAGAGTAAATATTTATATTAAGTTGTTGTTTTCGATATTGTAGTTATTCAAAAACGTATTTAAAATGGATATTAATTTAATAAAGTTAATATATATATATATATATATATATGGATTCATATATATTTCAAATTTCGATATTGTTTATAAAATACAATATGCTATTAATATATATATATATAAAAAATTTATTGGGGGTAAGGGTCGGCCGAGGCCGTACCACCCACGGCCACCATAGGGTGGTACGTAGTACAACTGCCTGTGGGGGCTGTGGCCACCACAGGGTGGTAGTACCACTGCCTATGGGGGTTGTGGCCACCACAGACTATGGTACGTGGTAGCATAGCCTGCAGGAGCTGTGGCCACCACAGTGTGGTATGGGGCAGTCTTTAAAGTTTTTTTTTTTTTGTGTTTTATTTTGATTTTTTTCAATTCACTTTATATATATATATATATAATTTTGATTATATATATATATAAAAATATATATGTATATATATATATATATATTTATATATATTTATATATATATATATATATAATTAAAATTTTGCAATATGATGTATTAATTTTATAAAATGATTATTTACATATATGTATATATGCTTTATTTTATGTATATATATACACATAAAAAGCATATATATATATGAACATATATGTAATAGATTTGTTTTTTTGTGAATATGAATTTAATATGGTAAGTTTAGGAAAATTGTAATGTTTAATGTAATGGGGCAGGTTAGGAATAAATCTTGTGTTTAGAATTTAAATCGGCTTTTCTCAAGTTGATGATTTATTTAATTGGCAAAATCTGTTGCAAGATGAGTTTTATTGTAGTGTGTATGTATTGGTTATTCTTGAGGTCATTCATTTAATTAATGTTGTTTTTCTTTGTTTTGGGTTTATGTCATGTGGGAAAACCCTAGAGTCAATGTATCATGTTATAGGAACTTAAGTTATGGTTTAGGAATTTCTAGAGGTGAGGTTACTGATATGTAATTGTGATCTCGTATTTTGATGCTTGGTCTATGTTTTGATCATGGTTATGCTTTAGATTGCTCTTGGATTGTACCATTTGTGGATATGTTTGACATGTTATGGTGAGATGGTTATGCCTCGCAGAGGATCTAGTTTATTGGTTAGTGTTTCTTGTTGATACAATCATGTGGTGTTGGATAGTTTGTGTTGAGTGTTTAGAGAGAGTGGCTCTAAGTGGGGGCTGGCGCACAAAGGGGCTGTCAGGGTAACCCACATAGAGTTAAATTAATCAATGATAACCTAAGTAATTAACCATGGGTGAGATTTAAACACTAATAAGATAATTGTGATGCCTCATCCGCCTGTTACTGCTATCACAAACTAAAGGGGACCGAGAAGGCCATGGTTGGAAAGATCGTTGCCTTGTCTTCACGAAAGGTTAACAATTCTGCATGAGTAACCCTATGGAGCAACGCCTTGAGATAGGCTATCAAGAGAGCCATAGATGGAGGCGGCACCTTAACTAGGTTGTCAGGGTAATCCATGTAGAGATGGAGGCAACAACTTGTGATCAGTTGTCTGGATAATCCATGTGTAGCTATTCGATGACACTCTTCTCTAACATCTCATTTGTGTTGTTTTGTTGAAGTCCTTTGGAAGTTGTTTATTGATTTGTCATTGGTTAGTTCTAGAAGTAGTCTTTGATATTATGTCTTGAAATTTATTGATGATGTGTTTCATGACTTGTTGTAATTTTGGAAAGTGATTTATTGTTATGTCTTTTGGCAAATTATCGTTGATTGTTTCAGTGTGGTTAGTGACATTATGTTGTCTTTTCTAGAGTTAGTCTATGTTATTGTTAGACGTGCTTGGTCGGGGATCCTTCCTTGTTAACTCCCAGCACGGGGGTGGTTGGGTGGAACATGCTTCGCACCCCATTGGTTTCCCTTTGGTTGCAGTTGTATCTTTTAGTGCAGGGTTTTGGCAGATGTCATTGACCCAGTGTTCTTTGTACCAGATGTATGTTCATACTTCAGATGTAATTTATTTATTGATGTAACATCTCCCACGTGTGTTGGGAAGGTCTTGATGTAATTTTTTTATATGATCATTATGTTGTACTATCATGTTGATGTAATGTATATTCAAGCCATGTAATCATTCGAGAACTATTATTGTAATTATTGTTTATGCTATGTTGTATATGTGGAAGTTTATATATTGTTATTATCTTTATGATTGATTCATTTGTGTTTTGTATATATGAATTATTTTTATTAATGTGGTTATTGTTATTGGATGTTTTAAATGATGTTGTGGATGAATGGTTTTACGTAATTATTTAGTTATTGTTTAATCTATTATCTTATTATGGGTTAGTGTAGTAATGTTACCTCGTGTACCCCAAGGGGTTTAGTTGTATAACTTGAATCATTGTTGAGTTGTAATATTTGTGTACTTGTACTATGTTCTTATAAAAAAATAAAATTGTGTCTTTATTAGTTCCTTTAGGGTTTGCAAGGCCGGGTGTTATAAAATTTGAATGAAGATAAGAAGTTAACTCAAATCACTGTGTTTAGAGATCTCACTAGAGGAAGAGTAGGGCCCGCTCAACCAAAAGAATTGATCTTGTGTGGTAATTTTATAAGTTTATTATATTTTTGTTCATTAATATTAAATATGGAATGTTAAGTTTGTTTTAATCATTTTCCAATTCATTGGATGTTAAAATATGGAATGTTAGTTCTATTTGAATCATTTTCAGCCACTGTGTTTAAATCACTTTTAAGTTTAGTTCATCATTGTTAGAATAGTTTGTTAGATTCATTGTAAATTTTATTGAGTTAATCATATTTAGATGTTGTTTGTAGGAATTAAGTTTGGTAATTATCTATTGAGTGTAAGTGAAGCAATGATGGGAACTTATAAAAAGATGAAACTAAAATTTGTTTGGAATCTATTCATGGAAATTAGTATTTATGTTTTCTAGAATAATCATTATTTCCTTGGAATTTATTTTTGTTCTTTAAAATAGCATTTATTTTCCAATAAAATTTAAGATAGATTTCTTTTGAAGTAAATTAGAATTAAATTTGGATTTCAAATTTTAGATTAAGAATTAAGATAAATGTTAGTCCTTTCCATGAATCAGTCTCAATCAAGTCAAATGAAGTCAGAAATAAGTCAAAAGAACTTTAAATTAGAAAATAAGATAGAATTAAATCTTAGGAATTAGTCACTAAAGTTCAGCTCCTGAGAGCTCCTAAAAGCTCCTCAAATCCCCTAAAGGAGCCAAACCGATAGTTGACGTCATTGTTTACAGTGAAAAGCCACCCCAAAAATCTAAGACAAACATCCTTATTGCATATAGCTCTGAGACACACCTAATTTGATAATTAATTGACTAAATGATGTAAGTTGTGACATCAACAACATTGCCCATTACAGAGAAAAAAAAGAAAAAGCCTTTCGGATCAACACAGAAGAGACCTAAATATATTGATGCCTTGTGTCATCCCCAAAAGGAAAACATACGGAAAAATAAAAGATATTTAGTTTTATGACATATAGAAGAATGAGGATACAAATAGATGAATGCACATGAAGATACATCAAAAAAAAATATATGGGGGATCACATTATGCACATGCAATCACAAAAGAACATGGAAAAGAAAACAAATATAAGACTAGCAAGGAACATGTGAATCAACCTATAGCAGGTCATTTGCATCCGAATCTTTTTCATCATATGTAGAAGGTGGATAGCTAGCCAAAGGGATAACATCAAGTTTGAAACTAGGGAAAGCACCAAGTTCAACACGTTTTGAAACACTCTTTGTAGGAGGACAATTAAACAATTGTTATCATTTAAGCTCATGGGTATGTGCAGGATCATCATGGAAAAAATAGGCCCTTAAGTGGAAAAAATTCAAAAAAATCAGAGTTAGGCAACTTGACATAAAAATTTGAATAAATTATCTATATTATTTAAAAAATATGTAAGAATATAATTTGTAGAAAATTTATTGTAGTTTCTAAACTACTCAGTTTTTTTAAAAAGAAAAAAAATCTATTTAGTGAAAATTTGAAATTTCAATGTAGTAGTACTTAAATTTCAGGGAAAAAAGAAGAAGTAGGTGTTTGTCTGACCACCCTAGCCATAAGAAAATGATAATATTTTAGATATAAGTAGATGACTCGTGTCCTGATGTGATGCATATTTTTTTGTAATTTTTTATCCAATTATATTATTAATTATGAATATTTTATTATAACTTTTAGAAAATATAAAAACTCATATGCCTGACCACCTTAACTTGGTCAAAACTTCATGAAATTCAATTTTTATTTTTTTAATCCTATATTATGTGAAGCATAGAATGTGATGCATCTTTTGAATTCAAAAAAATGTGATACCGTTTGAAAGCTATAGATGGTTTTCAATCAGCCTATCAATCAAGACTTTAGTAGTAATTTGAATAGAAAATGAATAATAATTACTTATTAAATTCAAAGTAGAGCATAATTTATATTGGTGGAAAGCTAATAATATCCTTTAAAAACCCTTTTCGTTTCATCAATTTTGGGTAAAAAGAAGGTCATCAGCCACATACCCATCATATTGCCACTTTTTGGCCCGTCATGATCCTGCACATACCCTCATGAAAGAGGAAAAAAATAAATTTAATTTTGTATGCACTTCCTCATCAATTTTTGTAGTTTCGTTATCACCATCCAAGTTTATCCCAATACAAGGTCTAATGAATATTATCCATTGAAGGTTCTTATTCTTGTTGTGTTCGAGGTTTAGGATTTTCTTATTTTGAAAAAGGTGTAGAATCATCATGCAAATTTCTTGAGGTAATTATGGGTTTTGATCTTGTATGTTGTTATTTTCTTTTTTTTCTCTCTCTAGCATTTTGGTTTCTTCTCATTTGACTTTCATGTTGTGATTGTGTAAGGGAAGGTTTATCAACTATAGGTTTATTTTCTTCCCTTAAGGGAGGAACAGAAGGAACCATAGGAGGTTGTTCGACTACTTTCTCTTTAACTTTGTAGACTTTTTTGACTTTAGGAGGCACAACAAAACTTATTTTGTTATCTTGTGGTATGTTATAGGAAATGGGTGGAGCATTTGTCATGTTTTGATCTTGGTTTCTAGGAAGGGATTTTGGTTCAATCATTGTTTCATCAAGGATAGGAAGCTCAATCATGGGTTAAGAAATATTGGTAAGGGATAATGGGTATGTGCAAGATCATGATGGGCCAAAAAGTGGTGATATGATGGGTATTTGTAGGGTATGTGGCTGATGACTTTTTTTTACCCAAAATTGATGAAATGAAAAGATTTTTTAAAGAAGATTATCGACTTTCCACCAATATAAATTATGCTTTAATTTGAATTTAATAAATAATAATTATTCATTTTGTACTTGAATTACGACTAAAGTCTTGGTTGATAGGCTGATTGAAAAATATCTATAGCCTTCAAATGGTATCACATTTTTTGAATCCAAAACATGCATCACATTCTATGCTTCACATACGATAGGATTAAAAAAGAAAAAATGAATTTCATGAAGTTCTGACCAAGTTAAGGTGGTCAAACATATGAGTTTTTTAATTTTTTAAAAGTTGTAATAAAAAATTCATAATTAATTATTTACTTGGAAAAAAATTACAAAAAATAATGCATCATATTCAAACGTGATTCCTCTACTTATATGTAAAATCTTATAAAAATATATTATCATTTTATTGTGGTTAGGGTGGTCAAACAAACACCTACTTCTTATTTTTTCCATGAAATTTAAGTACTGTTGCATTGACATTTCATATTTTCACCAAATAGATTTTTTTTTTAAATAAACCTAGTAGTTTAGAAATTACATTGAATTTTCTATAGATTCTATTCTTACATATTTTTTAAATAATATAGATAACTTATTCAAATATTTATGTCAAGTTGCCTAACTCCAATTTTTCTGAATTTTTTGCAACTTACGGGCTTGGTTTTTCCATGATGATCATGTACATACCCTAATTCTACTATACATTTTGCATTAAACTTTTCATTGGATTTGAAAAATAATCCCTCACAAGGCCTAATTGGTTCCATAGGTTCAATCCAAAATAAATCCAATGAGAAATTACCATAGGAAGACACTAGATTAAATCACCTATGGTGCATTCTAAATATCTCATTTCCAAATGGAAACTTAAGCATTTATGCATAACCAATGAGACAACATTCATGGAGTTAAGCCATAGGTAGCATAACTTAAAGTAAAATTGGTCTGACAATGGGATGATGGAAAATGAGGCATATAATGTTTTTAGTCCAACTTTCAAAGGAAGAGTTATCAAACCTATCATAGGGCAAGCAAAACCATTATGCATTTTGATCCATGCTTTCGACTTTTCATAAGTATCCTGATAAAGCCTATGCACAAATAAGAATTCTTTAGTGATCACATTCTCTACACAAATGAGATCAATTAATATCCCATTAGTATTGTTGTCATTGATTCTTCCAAAAATGTAAAGAGGACCACCAGGTGCATGTTCAATTATGTCTTATTATAAGAAAGCAATGTTAAGTGGCATCTTAGTTAGGTCCTTATGAGGTTGAACTTTAATGAAGTTGATAGAATGATTTATATTTTTCCTTTATTAATTTCTTATGTGATTTTGTAAGAAGTGATTAAGTCCAAGGACCATTTCTAGTCCTTATTTCGTTTGAAGTAAATCTCTTATGTTTTATATCATAGGAACTATATCAATGGCAATGGATTTAGAAATTATAAATTCTTGCAATTTCTCTAACTCTTCATCCATTTTCTTAAGGTTTTTACGAGGTAAA
The DNA here is from genome assembly GCA_007258455.2 of Sequoia sempervirens. Classification (NCBI taxonomy): domain Eukaryota; kingdom Viridiplantae; phylum Streptophyta; class Pinopsida; order Cupressales; family Cupressaceae; genus Sequoia; species Sequoia sempervirens. The sequence goes on along the minus strand of VDFB02039930.1, from coordinate 9,446 downwards.
TTAGCAATAATTGTATTAGCATCAGTCACATTAGGTGTAGGTAGGGAATTCATGGGAAATAGTGTGTTAAGGTTATGATCCATGGTGGGTTGACTAGTGTCAACACTATGAGTGAAAGAGTTAGAAAACCCAAGATCCATGGTGAATGGTGCATCGCGGGATGACATGAGTCTCAAAGTACATCTAATAATAGTATTGGAAATAGCACACAGGGTTGTCAAGCTCATACAAGTTTCACAAACATGGAATGCTGCCAAAATGTATAAAAGGTAAAATGAAATGAAATAGCCTAGAATGTAAAGTACAATACAATAAGCAATTTTTTAGATTTCAAACCAGATAATTTTTTTATTATGTTATGCAAAAACCTGAAATGATGTATTTTAGGTATAATTTAGAGTTCAAACAATTCATTGAATTTGACAAATTATGCTTAATACAATCCATTTCAGATATAAAAAAAATCACAAACTGAAATAGAAAAGTGAAAACAACAAAACAAAATGCAAAAACAAAGATTTTAATTCCTAGAAATGTAGGAGAAATCCCTAATCAAGGACTCATTCTCCCATGGGAGAATGGGTCCTAGCTCAAGGTTTTGAATAATGAATTTATAAATTTCTGAGTTGATTCTTATGGTTTTCAAACTCTAGATTGAGACAGGTGGTTACAATTTTAGTTTTCTATAAAATTAAGTTTAAATGCAAATGAAAAATAGTGCTAAATGAAAAACTAGGAGACTTAATTTGAAATGTAATTTTGATTGAATTTTGAAATGAAAATGAATGATGATGCAATGCTATGTAAACACTATGCAAAATGACTGATTTTTTTTAATTTTCTAGATTTTAAAGAATGCAAAAATGCAAACCTGAAACCCTAAACAGGATGCAAAATAATGCAAGTTAAGAGCCCTAAATGGGATTCAAATCAATAAAAAATAATGAAAATGAATATAACCCCTAGATCTAGGGCTGTAAATGGACTCCAAATCAACAAATGTATGATGCTCAAATGTTGAGTTCACCAAAAAGAAACATCAACAAATAGGTATGTATATTCACCAAAATGGATTAATGAGCCAATGGGGGACCTATTTTCATTTATTTCATTAGGAAATGAGATCCGCATGAATAATTGATTATAAAACCTTAGGTGAATCAACCCAAAGTTGGTATGTGTAAGATCATGATCGGGAAAAAAGTGGTAATATAATGGGTATGTGTAGGGTATGTGGTTGATGATTTTTTTTACCCAAAAATGACGAAACAAAAAGGTTTTTTAAAGTATATTCTTTTCTTTCCACAAATATAAATTATTCTTTAATTTGAATTTAATAAATTATTATTATTCATTTTTAATTTGAATTAGGACTAAAGTCTCAATTGATAGGGTGATTGAAAAACATCTATAGCTTTGAAACAGTATCACATTTTTTTAATCCAAAACATGTGTCACATTCTATGCTTCACATACTATAGGATTAAAAAAAAATGAATTTCATGAAGTTTTGACCAAGTTAAGGTGGTCAGACAGATGAGTTTTTATATTTTTTAAAAGTTGTAATAAAAATTCATAATTAATTATTTACTTGGAAAAAAATTACAAAAATTATGAATCACATCGATACATGAGTCATCTACTTATATTTAAAATATTATAAGAAAATATTAACATTTTATTGTGGTAGGGTAGTCAGACAGACACCTACTTTTATTTTTTCCCTAAAATTTAAGTACTAATGCATTGAAATTTCAAATTTTCACCAAATAGATTTTTTGAAATAAACCTAGTAGTTTAGAAACTACATTCAATTTGCTATAGATTCTATTCTTACATATTTTTCAAATAATATAGATAACTTATTCAAATTTTTATGTGAAATTTCCTAACTTTAATTTTTCTAATTTTTTTGCTACTTAAGGGCTTGTTTTTTCCATAATGATCCTACACATACCCAAGTGAGAATCTATAGATTTCCTTATGCTTGAATGATGAGGGTCAAGTTCAAACAAAAATTTGGGGAGAAAAAATAAAAAAAGAGAAAATCAACACCAAAATGGAATCAAATACTTGAAACAACAATGTTAAGATCAATATTGGTAGAACCAAAAATTAAATTGTAGATTAGAGAAGGGAAAAAACATGTGTACTAGTCACAAAAAGTTATTTTCGAAGCAGATCTAGGAGTCTTTCATCCATGGGCAAATGGATCCCAGTTCAAGGATTTCCTATAGCTTTCAGGATCTTCTAATGCATATTTGAATCTTTCAATTTGCCTAGGTTTCACTATCAGAATGTCAGAATTGACTGCAAAATCTTAGTTTCTATGAGAATACAACAATTTTGATAACTTGTGCAACTTTAAAAACTTTTCAATCTTGTGCTTCAAAAGGTCTTCAAGATTTCTTCCACCTAAATCTGAAATCACACATACAAGAGAGAAAAAATGTTTGTTTTGGGTGAACAGGGGTTTTCCTTGCTCAAACCTCGTTTTGGTAATCAAACCTTGGATTGAAATGAAACATGAAAGAGAGAATGAACAATGAAAAAAGTTGTGTTACCACTCAAAAAATCCTTGATTGAAACATTGGTAAATGGATATCTTAGGAAGTCTGCAACATGCATGAAATGGCTTCAATGGATATGGATCTTAACACTTGAATCTTGCTTGAAATGATGTCTTGATTTCTTGATTTGATCATGAAACCTACATCAAAATTTTATCTCTAAAACATGCATGACACAAGAAGAATTGGACATGATGATTAGATCTTGAATGATGCAATAAATCTCAAATGTTTCTACTCTTGAATGCCTTTAATCATTCGTTAAATTCTCTTAAAGTTCTCATAAAATTTATAGGTGAAACATAGTGAAATAACCTTTTATTTATAGGTGTTTATCCTTAATTTATGGAAATGAAAATATCACAAGGCAATTTAAATTATGGATTTGAATATGTTAAAATTCCACCAAAAACATAATTTAAATTTAGATCCCAAGGTTTAGGGAGGACCCATTCACCCATGGGAAAATGGGTCAGGATCCATAAACCTAGGATACACATTGCTCATTATGAAGTGTTATGTTTAGGCAGTAATAACGTCGGGTTTCCCCTTTAGAAAATGTAGTTAAATAGGATTGTAAAATGAATTAAAGGGGCCAGTTAGGGCATAATTAAGCTCAATTAATTAAGATGACCCAAATATGTTTGTAAATGTAAGGTACATTTAAGAACACTAAATTAAGGAAATATTAAGTCCAATTTAAATTAGGAGGGCCCAAACGAGTGATAAAATGTAAATGGTTACTTTTTTCTACAATAGAAAGTGTAACCATCTCAACATATGATCCCATAAATAAGAGATCTCTTAGCCTCACCCGAGTCTCTCTATTCTATGTGAATATCCACCAATCAATCCATTCCAACTTAAAATGTAGCCTTGGAAGATCATGAGGCTCCAAGCAAATGATTAATACTCAAAACCAAAGAGAACCAAACAAGACCATTGTCAAAATTTTAAATATAGAATTAGGAACATATCATGACATCATTATCTAACATCCCTTCCTGGGAGATTACATGAAAATAAACATCCATCATGAAATGATGAGTCAACATCACTGATAAATGTCCCACTGAATTGTGTAACCAATCTCTCTAGGCATCGTGACAGCCATCTCCTAGCTGAATATCCTCCTTAGCCCCAACAAAATCAAAGAACTCAACACAATGTGTGTAAGACCTCGTTTCACATGTGATTAATGCTAAATCTAATTTGTGATATGATTTTATTAAATTGGTGATTAGATATATTGTTGATGATAAATAGGGTGATCTTTTGGAAAAATCCTTGTAATTTGATTTTGACATTATGTTCTATTGTCACTACCATGAAGTTGGAATATACTAGTATACTATGGAATGCAAATAGAATTTTAAATGGATTATTGTATGGTTAAAGTTTAGAGTATTCAACAAACAAATTAATGTGATATATCATGTTACTTATGATCATGTTGGTAATGTGTAGGAAGGTAATGGTGTCAGCATGAGAAGGGAGGACCATCGAGAGAAAATCAAAAGACATCTACTTGAGGATATAAAGTTAATACATTGATAGATTCAGAGGTGAAGGTTGATATTAAAGGTATAATTTATTTTGGTTTGTGAGAATATTTAATTATGTGAGTTAGGGGTTGGGAACCCTTACAAAAGTGTGAAACTCGGATTGATCTTTAAGTGGGTCTTTAAAGAGGTTTTTTGGTCAATTTCCTTGGTTGGTATACAAAAGTAAACCCCTATGGTCTATACCATAGTGGTAGGGGTCAAGTGGGCATGCAATAGGGTCCCAAGGACATGATTTGACCCCTAAAAAGTACTCATAATGGAGAGTGACGATTTTTTAGGAGAGGATGGGATGGAAAATAAAAGGATTGTCCAAGTGCATGTTTCTTTTTTAATAAGTAAAATACTCTCATTAATGGAGGTAGGTATACTCTACACCTCCCCATCCAAAGGTTTCAAGTTCAAAGTCCTATATATTTTCCAGAGGAAGAATGAATGGGTGCTACCCACTTCTCTTGGAGAACTTCAGTAAAGATAGTTGAAAGAATGAGGAAAAAGAGAGGAGTCCAACTTTTTTGAGGAGAGTGATGAAGATTGCTTGGTTTGGAGAGGTAATATGGATACAAGATTTAAGTCCCTTCATTAAAAACAAAAGATAAGTTCTTGCACTTCCATTTTTCCTTGTTTATTGGTTGTAAGGAGGTGACCTTTTGTATGGATCATGTTTGAAAATAGGAAGTATAGAACCTAGATGTAAGAAAATTTTCCTATGTTAGCTTTGTCCCTTTTGTAAAATGAGAAAAAACTCCATCGATCATTGTGGGGCTAAAATAATTCCTTGCTCGGGGGTATGGATAGATCCCACAAGGCTCCATGATGCCATTATGGTAGGGTGGAGAGCAAGACCTTGTGAATGGGTGTGCAAGTCATTTATTTCTCAAATATAGTGGTAATATTGTAAGTTGTAAAAAAAGATAAGTTCATATTGTTCAATGTAGGAATGGATAGAGTAGACCTTCTTCCTTGTGGGTTGACCATTGTATTCCTAAATATGGAGGGTAGTATTGAAAGTTTATATTTTGATATAATGAAGAAAATATGGATATTTTATGGGTTGTAGAAAAATATGCTTGCTACACATACATTCAGGAAGTTTGAAATGCATGATTGCATATACCTTGTAAATATAATTGATGAGTAAATATGATTGCATATGCCTTGTATTAATAGAAATGGAATACAACAAGTTTTCCATCATTGGCATGTAAATAACTTACTTCATAGTTATTAATGTAGCATTGCAAGCTAAAAATGAATTTAAGAAAAAGTTTCTAACCTTGGCTTGGTATTGCTTCATACTAAATCAATTTCAAGTTCTCTGAAAAGATAAGTTACATCTATTTGAGGGGCTTTGATATACTAAGATGTATATGTAAAGACATAGTTATCGAGTTAGCATGTTAAATGAACCATAAAACTGAAATATAAATGAAGAAGATCTAACCCAGATTAGACTTCCATTGTGTGGTAGATATGTCAATAATAAAGCCTTCAAAGATATTAGATATAACCATCTCAAATTGCAGTATAAAATGAGTAGTAGTGAGCAGCAACTATTCATAAAATGAGCAGCATATTATTATTATTATATATAGATATATATATATATAATAATAATAATAATAATAATATGCTGCTCATTTTATGAATAGTTGCTGCTCACTACTACTCATTTTATAGTTCTAAACAAATAATTTAAAGTAAGTTAAATCTCGGATAGTTGTTGTTTTATTTTAAAAAAATATAATTTAAATTTGTTTAAATTAGCAATAGTTTCTACTTATTGTATAGTCCTAAATTGAAATAAATTACATTTATTTAAATTTAGAATAGTTGCTGCTAAATCCCATTTTAAATAATGTAGTTGTTTTATGTAGTAAAACTAGTTGCAAGAAGAATATAGTTCAAAAGAAATTAATGGGTAGAGTTTCCTACAAAGTTAACAAATTGCTAGTATGTTATTTAAAGGCTTAAATTAGTAGTTGAAAAACAAGAAAAAAAAATACCAAAATCTTTGCTATCAGCTAGCAGTGAGAGTTAGATCAGAGGTGAAAGTATCTATAAAATTATTGAAAAGAAAATTGGGGGGGTAAGATGAACAATTGATTATGTTATAATGGATTGTGAACCCAATCTCTCATAGCTCAGCTCTTAGATAGGCATATATTCCATCCGCAAAGTTGACCTGAGAAGCATATCAAACTGCCTTGTGGAATTATGCCCAACCTTCACGGCACACTAACTCCTTGCTTTGAAGTCCATATATCAAACCTCTTCAGCAAAAAGCATGGTGATAGAAATCACGGGGAGCACAGTAATATGACTAAGTAGAGCCCTATTTTATTGTATATACTCTTGCTTGGTTTGGAAAGTAGCGTAATGTGTAATGGCATAACCTTGCAATCAACCTAAAGATGTTGCCACTGTATGGTTGTTGTCCAGATTCCAATGCTTCATCAATGGAGTATGGGCACGATCTAACTTTGGGCTAAATAAGAAGATTTGCAATCTAAGTAGACCAACCTCTCTATGTCGTAATTAATGCTGTCACAAAATTGTCCTCTCTTCTAGCTACCTTTTGATGCGGGAGAAGGGTTGGTGATTAATTTCAGTCTTTGAATGGACACTTTTTTTTCTAGGAAAATGAGGACAGTGGGGAATTAAATTTTTTTCAGCCTGTCAATTAAATCACCTCACCCTATGCAATCGCCTAGATCACTCTAGGTGTATTCTGGCTCCCTTTCTAAATTATTTGGTAGGACATTGAGTAAGATAGACGTTGCATTATTTTCCCGAGGTAGGAAAATTTAGAGAAAGTATGATCCCCATGATGCCTTTAATGGAAAATAAATCTAGTCACCTTAGACACCATTTCCCTGCAAGGAAATTACTCTCTTAGCGTACCCATCTGAAGTAATGCCATTTCGACTTCAAGTAATTATTGAAGGTGACCTAACCATATACAAGCTTGTCATTTCCACATATACACCTTTCCTTACTGCATCGAATCTTGTATCGCTATGGTAATCATACCACCTTAATACCAAGCATGTCGATAAATGTTGAGCTCTGTCAGTGTTCTTGAGAGGAAATAATAATTAAAATAATCTTAGCCTTGAAGGTCTTTCTGAACAATGAATGTCTCCTGGAAATAAATTTTCTCAGTGTTCTCGAGAGGAAATAATAATTAAAATAATCTTAGCCTTGAAGGTCTTTCTAAACAATGAAGGTCTTCTAGAAATTAATTTTGGTCCACCATAAATCTTTCCAGTGATTCAAATCACCTTTCCTCACCTGTGATGCTCTTGTTTCTTTTTGCCACCAATTCACTAGCATTTAAATGTAGTTTACTGACATTTATGGTCCACAACCATGTAGTGCATAATTCAAATTCAGGGGAAACTAAATGTAGTAGATGTAATAATTGACCAAGAGTATCACAAAATTAATTTCAAGTGGTTATATATCTATGGGTTAAATAGACAATAATATTTTGTGGATTAAATAAAAATACAATTATCAAAATCTTACCATCAATTAAGTTTAAATAATTTTATCATCATTATTATTATTTTTGAATCAACGATATAAAGCAAAATAAGGATAATGTTGTAGGTTGTGTAAAGATAATTCTATATCCAAAAGGTGGAGATTATTATTAATATAAATAAAATAAAATAACTTAATCTTAATAATATTATTAAGAGAAGTCTTAATCAGGCAACAAAAAAATCAATAAGGATAAGTTGATTTAACTATTTATTATTATTTGAAGTGAATTATAATATCAATATTTTGGTGAAATGATAATAATATGAACAGTGGTGAATTGGGCATTGACTATTAGTATTATCACTTTGATTAAAGAGTAATTAGATTGATTTCGTTAATCTGTCGTTAAAAAATGAACACTATTAGTTGATGATAATCAACAACTCTAGTAATTAAACTTGGACTAAATGTAGTCATTAATAATGATATATTGGTGAAATCACATCATTAGGGTTATTATGTTGATTAAGTTATAGAAATTCTATTAGTGTGTTGACAAGAGCTCAACTCACTCTCTTATTAATTTAAGGAGATAATTATGATTCAGAATATGGCAAAAAAAAAAAAAACTGTTGTGTTTTCTAACGAAAATTATGGGCAAATTATGGGCATGACACTTGGTATCAAAGCCCTAGGTTGCAACTCTAGGGAACTCTGGGAATAAATTGGGCATCAAGTATTGGGGGTGTGCAAGCAAATGTGCAAACTATTTTATGTTAGTCAGAATAAGATTATAAGGAAAAAAAAATTAAGGGACTTCCATGGTATGGTATAGTAGACAAGAGCTTAGTTTGAATTATCTAGACCAAATAGGGTTCTAAAGTACTAAAATTATAATGAAGTGATCTTTGTATATGGGTCAAGCAAACTATTTAATGAATAACATACTTTTAGAGGAAACTTGTCTAAAGCCAATCCCCTTTATTTAAGTAAAAAAAAAAAAGGGGGTGAATGACTTGAGCTTCAAATTAGCCTAATTAACAAGAGTTGTGGCATTAATCCAACCTTTCACTATTAAATTTCTTTAAACCTTAGGAAGGGTATAATGGAGCTTCTAAAGTACGATCATTTTATAAAAAGTGTGAATAGTGTAATAGGATGTCACGAGGTGAATTATTAAAAAAATATTATTTCTTGACTCTTAAGGCCAAAATTATCGAACACAATAATAAGGTAACTTCGTTAAAGTTGTGGGTGTGTTAGAAGCAACATAATGGGAATCTTGGTAGGAATAAAGATTGGAACACCATAACTATATTTTGGAAACTTGTATCTAGTGAATAGGAAAGAATTATATTGACCATGAAGGCTATTATAAAGCTAATGTTTGTCATTAAATGAGTTCAAATCTCTTAACCCTTAAATTGATGAGTGTAACAATAGAAAACCTCTTGACCTTGTATTAGGTGTAATTTGAGCACCCCATTCATCTTGGATTAAAATTCTTGTCAAAGATTAAGATTAAAACTTTAAGGGTGTAGATCATTTGGCCTAAGTTAAGGACTTGTTCATAGATTGGTATTAATACACTCATTAATTAGTATCAAGTATGCCTTGGACCATGGTATTTCAAGGTCGTATCCTATTACTCAAAGATTTTGTTGGACATATAAGTGTATAAGAGTTAATTGTGTGAAGTAACAAAGGATTCACCTTATGGTTGGAAGGAGAAATTTCATGTATGGTGGCATCATCTAGGGCTCAAATCCTTATGATGCATAGTAAATCCAATTTTGGAAAAACAATCAAAATTATATTTTAC
>VDFB02039929.1:0-49498 GCA_007258455.2 Sequoia sempervirens | reverse complement strand
TCCCTCCCTCCTTCTCTCTCCCACCCTCTCCCACTCTCTCGCACCCTCTCCCACCCTCTCCCACTCTCACACCCTCTCTCTCACCCTCTCACCCACTCTCCCACACTCTCCCACACTCTCTTCCACTCTCTTCCTCCGTCCTGTTGGAACTGTAAAAATCTAATGATTTTTACATATCTTTCATCCCCCTAAGTCTCCATTTGAGTCCTACCTTAGGCACATTTTCCTCATTTTATGATTTTTTACCCATATTTTGGTCATGTGACCCCATAGAATCCATCGAGTCATGCATTTTTCATGTTGTGGTCCATATCGACATAGGTCTATCTAGGTCTCCCTGACCCATGTTGCCTGTGTATTAACATATGTTTGTTGCAGGTGATCGGCAAGACTTGTTCATTGTTACAACGATCGACATTCACTTGTAGGTTTCTATCAGCATGACTTTCACGTGGTTTCAGCGACCAAGGAGGAACCTATCGGCAGGAGTTTGGTCATTAGGATAGTGTCTCATTGATTTTGAATTGTCTCCCCAACTAATGCATGTGGAGGTTCATCGGCGAGAGCTTGGCAATATCATAATGTGATCTTGGTGAGGTTGTTATGTCTTGTCAACACAGGGTTTTCGTCAACATGTTCTCAAGGAGAGTCTTACCAAACAACACATGGATGGTTTCTTCGGCCAAACATATTACTTCCGGTGTGAGGTCATAGCGAATATACATTGTCACACCGACCAGTGGCAGGAGGATGCATATCAGTAAGAGTTGAGGCTTTTGAAGTAATGTCTCAGCGAGTGACCTTCGGTCTCACCGATAACACAATGAGGACTTTGTCGGGATGAAAATTGGATTGTTTCAGCGACACACAAGATGGATAAAGTCTTTTGGTAAAACAAAGTGTACTCTGTATGAGGTCTCCCCGATGTCGGTATGCTACGGCGACCCACATAAGATAAAAGAATACATCGGCGAGAGAACCAATTTGTCACTGCAACTCATTATGAATGAAGATTTTTGGTAAAGAAAAGTCTAATTTGTGAGATGTCTCTCTGATATCTCAAGGTTATAGCGAAATGGATGAAGCAAGGAAGCATGTTTCGGTAAGAAAAATTCTTATGTCTCAGTGACTAGGAGATGGCGTTCGGGGTGACTCTCGGTATAATGAAGCATTGTCTACATGATGTTTCCCCGACTCCATGAGGTCACAGCGAAACACATTGGGACAGGAGGATTTTCTTTGGTTTTGGCATAACAAACAGAATGCTACAGTGACATGCAAGAGGCAAAAGGACGCATATCGATGAAACATAACGAGATCAAACCTAGGAAATAACATGCTCTCATTATAATGTGAGCGCGTTATATTTTTCTTTGGGAATCCCCGAGCCTTAGCATTGGTAGTTTCCTTGGAATACCAACCCAAAGGTTTGGAGGGCATTCCCAATTACTAGAGACGTGTTTTTGCAAATTCTACAATTTTTTCACATAATCGGGTTCGTGCTCACCATCAGGATTGCATCTGGTTCAATATCGACAAGAGAAAACACATGGGTAATGTTAGGTTCTCTCTTAACTATCCAACGATGTAATTTTTTTCACTTTTTAACAATGTTAAGCCTTTCATCCATAATTTATTTTGTTTGTATGTCTCTTTTTCACCAAAAAGCAGTGTTTGGTTTTTTTTTTTGTTATAAATTAACCGTTCATCGAAATTTCAAATAAATTACATTTTTAGAAACTAGACTCTATTCTAATTTTTATTTTTTAAATTAAAAAATCAATTACCTTCAAAAAAATTTAGGGGGAGCACGGCCAAAATTCTGCTTTTCAGGAAGTGCCCACTTAGAAAATTAGTAAAAATTCAAATATTCATTAAAAAATTATCAGAAAAATCGTACATCAACTAGATATTGTTAGCTAACTTTTGACCGTACCGATTTTAAAAATAATACAAAAAAGTTCACAGTGTTCAAGTCGTACAAGAGTTGCTATGTTATGTTTTCTGACAAAAATAGCACCAATTTGTGTACGTCCCTCTTTTGAACCCCTTAATCTCAACCATTTTCAAAATAAATTAGTAGTTTAGAAAGTAGACTTGGAGCACTTTGATCCTTATTTTTGTTCCATGTCAAAATTTTGAGTGTAACTATCCTCAATTTCATTTCCAAGGTAAGTATTTCCTTATTTCAGAAAAAAAAAGTGGCCACTTAAGCCCCCTTTTTGGGAACCATCTTGGTGCACTTACCCCCATTTTGTTTGAATGGTTTGTTTGTCATACTTCTATAATTTAAATGCAAATTTACTGGTTCAGATCATGTCTTTCAACTCTTCTTTTCAGTAAATGAGCGGGATCATTATTTTATGTCATTAAATGAACTATTCATGCTACAATCTTTAATCTTTGTTATTCTAGGATATGGTAAATTGCTAAGAAGGCCCTTAGATCATATCCAAAAGATATGATTATTGTGCCTTTTATTTAAATTTTGGTGTATTTCCTTTGTTAGATTCTTTATTTTATATCTACTTCAATTTCCCATTCCAAAATCCCGGTTGTAGAATAAGTCAACTTCTTTAAAAAATTGGAGGTCACTCAGTTTAGTGCAATAGGTCCCCATAAACTAAGTTTCCCACAAAGGTTTGTTAATTTTCCAACTTTTGGTATCAATAGTTTTTCTTTTTCTTGGCATGCCTGGTGGCTCTAAGCTTAATGAATCAAATTTTCAGAAGGGTGTATGAGCCATCAGCCTATTACTAGGTCCCAAATAGCAAATAATCTTGGTTTATTAGTACCACCATTAGATATAGTACAACCTGCAACCCAACTAGTAAACGTTTCATTTCCTCCTCCCTTTCCACTAGCCATGTTGTCTATTACTAACATAAATTATGTGGCATGGGATGTTGGAAGCCCTATTGTTGCACCAGTAGCACCTACCATTTGGGCTACTATCTCAGTTTCTTCCCTAAAAGCTATACCTAAATTCATCGAAGATGGCTCAAGGACACTGTCCAAACATTTGCAAGATGTTGCGGATGTATGCTGAGTACATGGGGTTACAACTAAAAATGTGGCATTAAGGTTGCTTGCTGCCTCTTTTAGAGGCAAGGCACTGGATTGGTACCGCACATTAAAAGAAAATACTATCAAAACCTAGGATGAGCTTGGGGAGCCTTTCTATCAGAGATTTTTGAATGAAGGAGATTGATCATCGCTATATTATCAACTATCGGTTATAAAGTGGTCCCCACATGAAGCCACGGCTGACTTCAATGCTTGGTTCCATACAAGTTGGTAGAGGATTCAAGTTGATATCCGCCCACCACCTGATATGGATTTCATGTTCTATTTGAAGTCTATCAATCCCAACATTTCAATGATGATCCAGTCTCTTAGCGGAACCACCCTACCAAGCGCATATAGCATCGTTGTTAAAGAATAAAATAATTTGATAGATATTAGGAACAGCCTATCATTTCTATATTCCTTGAAATATCAGTTCTTGCTTAGGAGATGCCTTCCACCAGCGCACCGGCTCCTCCTCAATCTATGTACACATACCCGAGCGCACCACAAAATGTTGCCTCTACATCTGGCTCTTCAAAGGAGGAAATGAGTGAGTTCAAAGAGATGTTGTGGACCATTGTCAATGAGATAACTGTCATCAAGCATAATCAAGTCATACCTCTAAAGCCTACCTACCAAAATTATCAAGGCAGAAGGTCCTCTTACCAACAAAACCAGTTCCAAGGAAGCACTCGCATGAATCCGCAGGCACAAACAATGAATCAAATGGTATCGGTACCCACTCCGCTATAGAGCGCTAATCTAATTTCGAATAGGAAGCTGACTGTAGGAAAAAATAATTTAGCGGATGACACCAATCCCTGGTGCTTCCCATGCGGTGTTTCACATATGCCCCAAAATTTCCCACGAGGCAACTTACAACAAAAAGTGGCAGAGCAGTGCACCCAAGCCACAATGTCAGACCTCGGAAGATATGTGTATACTTATTCACAAATGGACAATGCGGTGCTCACCGCACAAATGCAAGGGATGTCACTAGAGCAAGAAGCAAACATCGGTCCTAACCACGCACTCTTCTCATGGATGGAAGAAGAAGAAGCGGTGTTTACCAATGATACATCCGCATCTAAAACACTGCAAGTACAATCCAACTACAACACTCACTCAAAGAGGAGATTCACGAGCGAACTAATTGTCCTACAACTAGTCAATCTGCAACCTAAAAGTGCTTATGACCAGACACCTAGTAACTCCATAGTGCTACTACAATATCAACCACGGAAGGAAATTATTATAACAAGAGAAAAGGAACAGAAACCTCTAAGTTTTCCACCTTTCAATGTGGTGGAAAAATTGAAGAAATTATCTACTAATGTGTCTCTGTGGGATATTCTAGCTATCCTAGAGCAGAATACGCTACTACAAAAGGCTCTCTAGGAAGACATAAAAGTGGTGTCGATGGAGAAATTTCCCAAAGCAAAGGTTGTTGATCAACCACCTCCTACCAAAGTTCTTATGAACAACACAATAGGAGCCCCTATTGAAGTCAGAGATAAGCCGAAGCCCCAACCCTTCTTCTTAACTCTCATTATGGGGGAGAAATTATTACACAATGCCATGATTGATTATGGTGCTAGCACCATAGTTATACCTAAACAAATAGTTGAAGCTTTACGACTCAGCTATGAACCCTTAAAAAGAGGAGTGATGCAGCTTGATGGAAACATAGTCGAAACCATAGGTGTCATCAAAGCACTCCCCTTGAATCTGTTTGTTTTCCCTAGTATCATTGTGTTACAAGACACTATGATCATAGATGCTCCCCCATGTTCAGCCTCTGTCTATCCTGAGAATTTACTTCAAAAGTGGGCAAATACCTATCCCTGGATTGGTTGCATTTAATCCTCAGAACTAAGCATGGTGCAAAAATGAAGATAGAATCTGAAACTTTACATTAAGAACATGTAGCCAATGAAGCCATGATAAATTTTGAAGTCGCGCATACCTCTATCACCAAGAAAGAAATGTATTGCACTGAGCTACTAGAAAATGAAAAAGTGACCAGAGATCGAGATGAACAAGAAGATGCTCTCTTGAGAAAACATATAGACACCGACCCTTTCAGCAACTACCATGCTACCAGGTTGGGCACCTATGTCATTTATGATGAAGGTCAAGTGCTCCCTAAGGTTTTCAAAGAATCCGAAGGTGGTCAAGCCTCTGAGCTATGGATGTTGCACTTCGACAGAGCAAGATGCAAGAATGGTACAGGAGCTAGGATATGTTTAATGTCCCCACAAAATGAAATGACAATGAGGTCTTTCCGCTTCCAATTCGATTTCTCAAACAATGAAGCTGAATATGAAGGACTATTACAAGGTATCAACCTTGCAGAATGGATGGACATTAAGCAATTGATGGTGTTCGGAGATTCTGAACTAGTAGTCAATAAAGTTTGAACGATCTTATAGACATCGAGTTTGGGACTTGATTGGGGGTTTTGAAGCCTTTAACATTCAGACGGTGCCCCGAGAATAAAATACAGAAGTTGATCTCATGGCATCAACCAGATCTCAATTTGATCCTGCCTCTGATCCCATTCACAACAAACAATCTATACGAGTAATAGTTCGACTAGCAATTCTAGATAATGACCAAAGCTAGCAAGTGTTTTGACAGCGATGAAAACATTGCCTCATTCATCCAGCAGTTGGGAAAATTTGTTGACTAGCTTCAACCAAAAATTGTTGAAGCCTATGAAGGGAAAATCATCTAGCTAAAATCTAACAAGCTTCCAAAAGGGTTGGTTAAGCTCGACAACCTTTTCGATTGTGATGATGCAAGAAATGAAAAATGGAAGTTTGTATCAGACAAAAGCAACTATGCAGACCTTTAGGTCAGAGATGGAAGAAAGCTCAAACTCGGGAAGGATGTCCCACATCACGATAAAGAAAGGCTTATCAACTTCTATGATAAATATGAAGGAGTGGTGGCCTGGTCATATGATGACCTCAGGGGATATGATCCTGATGTCATTCAGCACATGATAGTTAGTAGAAGGTGCAAAGCCTGTCTGCCAAAAACAAAGACCAATCAATCCCAAGATTGCAGCGCTAATGGCATAAGAATTAACAAAGCTTATCTAGTCACGAATTGTCTTCTCAATCAACCATAGCATATGGGTATCCAATTTAGCTCTGGTCCAGAAGAAAAATGGAGATATTTTCCTATGTGTGGACTTTTGGGACTTAAATAGAGCATCCTTGAAGGATCATTACCCACTACCCTTGATGGATTCAATCCTACATATAGTGGCAAGATCGAGGATGTTCTCCCTATTGGATGGTTTCTTGAGTTACAATCAGATCTGGGTCAAAGAGGAGGATCAACATAAAACAACGTTCACTATAAAGTGGGGAATGTTTGTGTACGCCAAAATGTTGTTTGGCCTCTCCAATGTAGGAGCTACTTAACTATGGGAAATGGATATCGCTTTTAGCGAATTAATCAATAAGATTATCTTAATCTATTTAGATGATCTAACAGTATTCTCCAAACCCAAGGATGATCATTTTGATCACCTTGAGACGATGTTCAAGAAATTCCAGGAGTTCGGGATATCCCTAAACCCAAAAAAATGCATCTTCGAAGTGCCACAAGGCAAGCTACTAGGGCACGTAGTGTCCAAAGAAGGAATTTCAATTAGTCTAGAGTGGGTGAAAGAAATCAAAGAGCTTCCTCTTTCGGTCAACAAGAAGGGTGTTCAATCCTTCTTGGGGATGGTAAATTTTGTTAGCAAATTTATTTATGATTTTGCAAGAATAATCAGGCCAATCACCCTGATACTGAAAAAAGGATCAAATATTCAAATGGACAAAAGAAGCTAGAGAAGCCTTTGAGAGGGTCAAGGATGCTATCTCTTCTGCTCCTGTTCTGGTTAATCCAGACCTATCAAAGGACTTTATAATGTATGTATTCAGTAGCAAATCAAGCATTTCTACTATCTTAACTCAGAAAGATAACAAGGGGAAAGGAGAGAATTCAATAGCATTTCACTCCCAGACCCTTAAGGAATATTAACAAACTACAACTTTGTAGAGAGATAGACATTTTCCATAGTTAAGGGGCTCAAGAAGTTTCAACACCTAATCTCCTACAATAAGGTGATTGTCTATGTTGCACATTCTAGTGTGTGCAAATACATCATGGAAGGAGAAATCACCAAAAAAAGAGCCAATTGGATCACCAAGATCCTCGAGTATGACATTGAGGTCAATCCTACCAAGATTGTTTGAGGAAGAGGATTGTGTGAGTATCTTGCACATGAGGAAGAAATGGCCCCCAAAGAAGAGCAGCCAAAACTAGTCCTAACAAACGGGTCAGAATCCAAAGGTTGTTAGCTGGCAGACAGAGTAAGGTTTATGCATACAGGAAAGTACCCGTCAAGCCTTCCTTCTTAGAAGAGGAGATTCTACCAGTTGCAAAATAGTGGATTCACACTCATTGAAGGAATCTTGTTCAAGAGAAATTTCAACGGTGTCCTATTGTGATGTGTTACCACAGAACAAGCAAAGAGGATCCTTGACACTTACCACAACAGTCCCACAAGCGGGCATTTTTCCACAAAGACTACCGCCATCAAGATCATGTGTGTGGGTTACTTTTGGCCAACTCTATTCCATGATTCCTACTCCTTGGTGAAAACCTGCAAAGAATGTCAGTTATTCATTGAAAGAAAGAATTTTGCAATTCCCCTCAATCTGATAGTAGTTGATGAGCCATTCGTGTAATGGGGTTTATACTTCATCAGAATGATTAACATAGCTTCTAGTGTAGGATATAAATGGATCTTAATGGCCATAAATTACTTCACAAGATGGACTAAAGCTATGCCACCCAAGAATGCGACAGAGGTAAAGATTGTGGATTTCCTAGAAGAACTGGTGACAAGATTTGGCCTGCCCAAAACTATCATCTCCGACAATGCTAAAGATTTCCTAGGCTCCAAGGTAATTCAATTCATGCTTACACATGAAAGATTCCTTAAAACATCATCAAATTACTACCCATAGGGGAACGAACTAGCCAAATCAACAAACAAGAATCTGGTCTAACTCCTCAAAATAATTGGATCGGAATATCAAAGAGAGTGGCACAAAAATCTTCGAACAACACTCTGGGTGGACCACATAACTCCAAATAAAGTCCTCAAGACTTCACTGTATGAGCTAGTTTATGGAAAAGAGGCATTATTTCCTATCTCTATGGAGATTCTGGTGCTACAATTGCTAAAATCCCTCGAAGTAGAAAAAAATAGTGCAATGGAGGTGCAGTTAGCTGAGTTACTAGAAATACAAGAGAAAACGGAAAATTCCCTGACCGCCATGACTAACTGCCAACAAGTGGTTAAAAGGTGGTTTGAAAAGAAAACATTTGACCAAGGCCTAAAGTGTAGAGACTTGGTGCTAAAATATAATGAAAGGGCCGCGAAGTTGAGTTAGCATGGAAAGTTTGACAACCTTTGGGAAGGACCATTCAGGATAATTCAATGCAAGGAGCACAACACATATGAGTTAGAGACTATGGAAGAAGAATCATTGGGGATTCTGGTCAACATAATTCATTTGAAATTATTCAATTAAGCTTGCTTTCCATACCCATGTAAATATGTAAATATGCTTTTCCCTTCTTTCCCTTTTTTTTTTAACTGGCTAGTATTTTTATTTTATCCTATAGTTCGTGGCGAAAAGAAGCAATGACCCATTATTGCAAAAAGAAAGAGAAATAAACTTATACCTGAACAGAGAAAAAACTAAACACCCACATGCAAAGTTGAGATTCATACATACATGTTGGAGAAGAAAAATAACCTAGTCACAGAGCCAGGAGAAGACAACGAGATAATAATAACGACATATTTCCATTATATATATACTTTGATATTTACATTTTCAAAATGGCTCATAAGGCCACGCTTCCAAAGGTATATGTATTCTACTTTTGTTATATATTACGAAAAATCCTTTTCAAGGCATGTATACAAAAAGAAACTAATTACTATGAGTTTTCTGAAAGAAAGAAAAAGAAAAATGTAGGTCTTCAATTAACACCATGAGCAACAATAATGGATGCATCAATGGCAGTGTCCACGGTATCCTCATCCACGGGAGTAGTAGCAGCATCATCCAATGGGGCAAAGGCAAGCGGAGGGAACACCAAGTTCCTAAAGTTCATGTACAGTCAATGTCGTAGAACGACACCACCTTGTAAATGTGGAACATGAAGTGGCAGGATTGAGTTACCCTCTGGTGGTGCTCATCTTATGTCTGGAGGTGGAAGCCACTCAAAAATGGAAGCCATGGAATGACAACATCCTCTTCTATGAACCTTCAAAGGTCACTTGCAATCGGGATTCCCCCACCATATGCAACATTTGCAACAACCTCACCAAGGCCATTCAGGTATTTTTTGGGGAAAATTTCCTTCACTAGGCAAAGAATTAATGGCTTGGGAATTCTTGTATCTAGCATGGAGGCAACAAAGTGTGAGCACACATTAGTGTTGACTCGATACTTGTCCTCGCACTTGAGGCAATCCCGTCCCAAGACCCACTTTATGGCTATAATGGATAGTGAATGCTTTTTCTTCGTCATTCTCTTTAACTGCCTGGTAGAAATCTCTCCCAGGAAGGTAGTCTAAGACTTGTGTGACAATAGCCTAATTGGGATATTCATCTTGTTAGACCTTCAACAAATACTTTAGAACTATCCCTATGAAGCACCTAAGTCTAGCCTATGAGAATGCTACGTACTGCAAATACTAAACTGCTATGCCAATTGCCTAACACCAATTATGCTCAAATCACTAAGTGTGATTTCACTACTGCGAAGAGGCCCATTTATAAAAAAAGTGAGAAAAGTCATGGTAATCCACTTGCCTTACATGTGATGTTAATCAAGTACCAACTTGAAAGTTGTGCCTAGGCTTGCTTGAATTTCCCACCCAGTTGTGTCTGCTAAGTACGATTTGCTGCATGCAAAACTGATGAAGGCTAATTAATTAGCCTAAGCTGTTGGTAGCAATTGGTGGTGTTATGCAAGACCAAGGATTGAGGTGTCAGATCCTCTAGTTATTTTTCTTATTCCAAAGCGGAACTCATATCTTTTCAAATACTGAGCACATCTTTGGCCTCATCATTCTTTTTAAGATATTAATTGCCAACACATAAAAAGGCTTAAGCTTCTTACAAGGCATCGGCTCAAGTTCCAAGAAAATCACACTACGCAGGTAGTTGCTAATTATATTTATGAATTCTTGTCAAATCAAAATGGCAAGTAATTCATCTCACACAAGCCAAAGGGTCAGTAGTACATGCCACATTAAATGCAGAAAAGGTGGTTCTCATCTAGCACCTTGAGAAAAGATAGCTAAATATTGCATGTAAAAATTTTAAAGCACTTAAAAATTTTCTTTTAGGAATGCTACTGAAAGAAAAAAGAAAAAAAATTCTAGAGCAAAGCCAAGAGCCGAAGTAAAGTTGCAAAAGAATTCTAAGCAGAAAGCTTCCCACAGATTAACAATGACAGAAAGTTCAAGCCAGGGAGTTAGGCCAGTAACAACTCAAGAATTAGCTGAAGCTCTACGAAGAGCACAAGCAGTTAATGTCTTTGAAGATATTCCATATGCTACACTGGGTATTCCCGACAAACCTGAATGGGAAAACACAAGGCAGCTGGACAAGCCCAAAATCTACAAAGACTAGAGTTTAGTTCATGAAGATTGGGATAATGTCCATGATCCCTTAATTGCAAGAAACCCCAAAGGATTGAGGGAATCTTCCTACGCACGCATGAAGGTGTCCAGAAGGCCAATGTCAGTTATAGAAAAGATATGGTTTAGTGGACCGTTTCCTTAGTATATGGTCCCATTTGTGCACTACTGCCCAGAGTTGGTAGATGCAGCCATTAGGCATTTCAATCCAAGTACCAACACTATTGAGGGCCAAACTCTTTCAGTTAACATCAGTCCAGCCGCCATTTGGAACATGTTGTGCATTCTAGACCCTGTGCAAAGAGGGATGAAAGTGGAAACATTCAATCCTAAAGAGGGAAATGATATGTGGAGCACCAGGGATAAGGCTCTAGAGTTTTTCAATGAAGAAACTGGAAGAATTGAGGAAGAATGTGGTAATCCGCCAGTAATTCCTGCTCCACATGACACTTTCAAGGAAGACCTACAAGATGCCTTTTCAATGATGGAATTTGTTTTCAATCTAGACAATGACAAAGAGGTGTATTATTTTCAATTGGGCCCAACTTTCCAATTCCGCTACCAAAAATCTTATTTCTAGTATGATTTTGGAGAATTCTTATCAAAGATGTTGGAGCAAATTAGCAAATACCCAAATCAACGAAAGTTCAGATTTGTCTCTTATCTTGCTTATATGTTTTTATATCAAAACCCTGATTTCTTTGCTGAGCATATGGGGTTTTCAATCTTCGATGAAAAGAGGAGTAAAAAGCTATTTTCTATTTGGACCCCTCTCCTCTCTTCTACTTTTGATTATTACACATTTTTTAATCATTTTTTCCTCTAATTTTGCAAGATTTATTAGGGGAGGAGTGTGCTAATCAACTCACCTTGACTCAGACTGAGTTTATGTAGAATTTTGTTCCTAAATGTGATTGGTTTTTCGGAGCAGATTTTACATTCATCTAAATGTGAGGCTTCACCAAGGAACCCTTCCACCTTTCAATATGGGTGACTAATCAGGTGCTAGCTCTAGAATTCTTCCGGTAGGCGTGCATTATTGATATTACCTTCTACAACAACAGAAAGGTCAAGAGAAAGGGGTTCTTCACATGTTCGTAGACTTTCAAAATGGTGGCCATGAAAAAGAAGCAGACACACCCGCTTTTGTAGGATAAACTAACTCATTTCGGGTTAGTAATGATTTGCAATAGATGGGATTATAACCCATTCAATGATTTACTATATGATCACCTCAAGGTAACTCACAACCCTCAGCCTTACTAGGAGTAGAGACACAGACTGCTAGAGGATAAAGATGAATTTTTGGTTGACCTGGTTCAAATCCCCATGGAAGACACCAGGCCACCATGGCACAGGTTCTATTTCCTGGTGGCAGATTATGATGAGAACTATAAAATGGGGAAAACTATGCACAATGAGCTGAAGAATGAGGAAGAATGAACTGATGAAAAGATCAAAGCCTTTTGGATATATCACTGGGAGATAAAATGGGTTGATGCAACTTATGATGACATAGCGAAAGACAAGGAGTTTGAGAGGTTGTGGAATGAGGAGCACCCTACTCCCAACTCAAGCAATAGCGATGGAAACGACTATGATAAAGAAGAAGAGTAGCTGGAGGAGGAAGTCAAGAAATTAGCATCCTTCGCCCAGCAAAAGAGAAAGTCTATAGGGAAATCTGCCTATGTCACTTCAAATGTGTGACTGAGTGTGTTGCGAGCCTCGTGAACACTCACCTAGGCCTCAAAAATGGCAAGAGTTTCCCAGCAGCAACAACCATAAACTATAGAAATGGTGGTGATCGAAGATTATCCACTTGCTAAGCCACAACAAACTAAAGCTATTTCGAGTGAAGGATCACAAGGATTCGCTACAAGTCAAGTACTTAGAGAAAGCTAGGATCCCGAAGTAAGTAAGCAGTCAGTGACAAGCAAAGCACCGCCAATGTCCAGTCAACAGGTAAATTTCACTTCTTCTTTTCTTAATTCTCAATCTTTGGTGTCCTCTTCTATTCCCATAGCACGTAGTACTACAAGCGTCAGCCCTACTTTTTTTTCCCCTAGCACATTGTTTCTGGGAGGTTTCTCCCAATTCTCACAAACTAGGCAATCTATCTTAGCACCTCCCTAGACTTTCACACCAGTCATCATTGCTCAATATCTCCTCACCTCTCTTGCTAAAAGCTCGGCTACCATTGGCACCACTATTGCCTCTACTACCTCAGGTCTAACCCAACTTGCCTAGCAAATGGACTCAATTATGGCCACCCCAGTTCCACAACTAATGAGCCCTTTCACCAGTTCGTAAACTAAACTATGGCAGGTTCCCTTTATCTCCCCAAAAATTGTCAATCTCCCACCTAAGAAAATGGAAGGGGTTGCTACACAGGTATTTCCTTTTTCCCTAATTCCCGATGCACCTACTGCTACCAGACTAGTTTGGTCGCCATCCAAATTTATAACTCAGGGAGAAGCCACAAAGAAAATGTGAGCCCTTAGTATCCAAAAGTGAAAAGCAAAAGATGATAAGGAGGCGGAGTCCAAAGTATATATAGTTTACAATGAAGAGAAAAATGTGTTGAATTTCACCACCATGTACCCAAATGTTGTCAAACCACAAGGGGAGATGCTCTCGATAAATTACAACATGTATGCCATGGGGCTTGATCTTATCGCAGCCCGACTGCAGGATAAGGTGGAACTCATGGAGGAAACCCAGCGGGTACTGACGATCAACTTCCTGAAATTTGGCCATCAATTGAAGAAAAAGGAGTAGCTAAAGTTGATGAGGGAATGAGTCAGTTTCCTGGAAACAAAAGAGAAATCACTAGAAGCTGAGGTTGCACACCTGCATGAGAAGGTGTGAACAGAGGAGTTAGAGAGCGGATCAAGCTCCAAGAGAAGCTCAATAAGTCCCAATTTGTCGACCCCATACTGCTTAATGAGCTACGAGAAAGGAGCTAAAAGTATCAAATCCAATTGACCTCAATGAGAAAAATTTGCAACCAAAGGAAAAAGAGCTTGAGGAAGCAAACTCCTCTTGTAACACAGCATTGGAAAACCACACCCGGGTCGAGGAAAATTGGCGTAAAGAAATGAGCAGCTCCGGGGAGCAATTGGAAACTGCGAGAGGAAGGAGTACAGAATTAACAAAAGTTATTAACTCAAAGTATGCAAAAATATCCTCTTTGAAGAGCTCTCTTCAAGCCTCCTTCATGCAACTAGACCTCATCCTATTGGCTCAGCAGATATATATTTCTTATTGGGAAAAGGTTAAAACCTTCTACCTAACACTGCAGCCAACACTCCAATTCATCTCAAAGGCAACCAAATTGAGCCAAGAGTTCCATGGAACAATTGAAAAATTCTTACGGTTCATCTCAGAGAGGGTTCTGGAAGCAAAGAGTTTGCTTACCAATCTATATTGTCTCTGATGAAGACCTAGCCAAGGTAGGAATCGAAGATCGAGATGCTACTGCTCAAATGGAAAAAAAGTTCACCCATTGCCATTTGGCCTTGCAGTGGATTAAAGTGGCCACAACTACCTTGAACTAGACAATAGACGACATGCGGGAAAATTTCTCCCAGTTGAGCGAGATTGGTCTACCATCTCCATTTTTTTAAGATGAGTCGATAGCCACAACTGAACAGATTGTAGAAAGAATTAAAGAGAAGGAGCGAGACCCAAATGCTTTCCAGAGTTTCAGACATCCTCCTACTACAGCATACATTGAATGGGTTATCCATCCTCTTGTGCGATTACTGTTCCATTGTGAAGTAGGGGTCAGTTTACCTGATATGCTGCCTCATAAAGAAATAATTGACCTGGGCAGAGTGTAAGATAATTTGTGCAAACTAGAGAGACCATCTAAAGATGACTGGTCGCCTCTACAAGTAGCTCTTTCCAAGCTCTAATTTTGTCCCCAATGGATGGCACTCTGGTCTGCGAGCCAGAGAAAATTTTTGGGTTCCACATTCCTCAAGCGAAATGCCCCTGTTAGTCACCAGAAGCTATGCATTCAAAATTCACCATGCTCCCTTTGGGTTTGATTTTTGGCTAATTGTTGGCCCATGCCTTCAACAATCACCACGACCCCTTTTTGGTTGATACTGTGACTCAAGGAATGTGTCCGCAAACTGTATTTTGAATGCATTTCCTCTTTGCTCTTCTATCAACCCCCCAAAATTCTCCCACATGTCATCACCATGGGCTATTTTGATCAATTCCTTTTTGGCTCCTCATCGAACCCCGCTCACATGCCATGTAGCTCTGATTCGTATAAGGATTAGGCAAGCCCCACAATCAATGTCTATAGTAAAAATTTTGCTACATGTCTTATCTACGCAAGCTTTCAATGAAGGAATGAAATATCGACCGCAGGCAGTGAAATGCTACCACATGTCACTTCAATACACGCTACTTCAACACAAGGGATGAGGCAAACTACAAGTTGTGGCTTCTACCACATGTTCTAAGTGGTTTATCTCAAAGGGAACACTTTTCTGCACAAGGCTCTGTTGGACCATTTCCATCATTCGCAAGGGATGCACCTGAATGGAGGGCATCCAAATGTTGTGTCTCGAATCTTTTCTATTACAATGGCCAAGGGTGATCATTTCCTCAACATCAATACTTAGATCCTAAATCTTTTCGGTTTTTGCTCACCAAGTGATGGAGGGCTTGCTATAATTACAACTCTTTGCTTCGGTTCCAGGGTTCCCAATTCAGTGATTTTCACAATTCCATAGGTTCCAATATTTTAGGTTACAAGATTGGTGATTATATTCTTTTTGCCAAGTTTTAGAATTACAGGATTGTTGGAGAGACCAGGCCTTTATATTGTTTAAGTTATTGCAAGACTTACAGACTGTGCCATTGTTCGGCCCCTCTATTTCTTATGATATTGATAAACTTTATGCTATGCCATTTTTTTTGAATGGTTTATTTGTTGTACTTCTATAATTTGAATGCAAATTTATTGGCTCAGATCATGTCTTTTGACTCTTCTTTTTAGTGAATGATTGGGATCATTATTTTATGTCATTAAATGAACTATTCATGCTATAATATTTAATCTTTTCTATTCTAGGATATGGTAAATTTCTAAGCAAGCCCTTAGATTGTATCCAAAAGATATGTTTATCGTACCTTTTATCTAAATTCTGGTGTATCGCCTTAGTTAGATTCTTTATTTTATACCTACTTCCATTTCCCATTCCAAAACCCCAGTTGCAGAAAAAGTTGGCTTCTTTACAAATTTGGAGGTAACTCAGTTTAGTGCAATAGGTCCCCCATAAACTGAGTTTCCCACAAAGGGTTGTTACCTTGCCAACTTTTGGCATCAACAGATACATACAAAAAAAGTTATGTTGTATATAGTTCGCCTATGTCTGAATTGTAATTGGTTTGAATTTGAAACTTGATTAAGGAAAAAGTATTCAATAAAACACTATGAAACCAAATGAAAGCACTAGATATCATAGTTACAAATCTAAATTCGAAAAAAAAAGAATTTTATCCTTCATGGAAAAAAGTTATGTTGTATACAGTGAGTGTCACTCCTTAAAAATGGTTTTTACTAAAAGAAACTAGTTTTTGAAGGAGATGGAAATAGAAGTGCAATCTAATTCAAAAAAATTGAAAAAAAAAATTATAATCTACAGACAAAATGTCACAAATCACTAGTTTGCATCATCTTCAAATTCTTCACGTTTTAGCTGCTATAGGTGCCTGAAAGTGAAGATTTCGGTAGAAAAAATCAATTCAACCAAAAATTGTAAACTAATATTGTAGGATCACCCTCTTAGAGGATCAAACCAATAAAATTTGTGATAATTCTATTTGTCTCTCTTCCTTTAGGGAAAACATTATTGAACAAGAGAATGCCATCATTGATAAGCAAGAAAATTCAACCATTGATAACTCCCTTACTTGTGATGAAGTCATTTTAGAAGAACCAACCTTTGAATGTCATGAACATCCAATTTGTAGCTCTCCTAAATACTCTCCTACTAGGTAAGATATCATGGTGGAAGAAAATAATAACATTGACACATGTCTTTCAAAAAATAGTGATGTGGCTTCCTTAGATTAAGATGATGAAGTCACATTAGAATCCCCTTCACTAAGAGGTTGTGAAAATAAGGACAAGACTTTTGATGTTATGCACATTAGATATTCCTTAAAGCAATATCCCAAACCTGAAATTATCATTTATCCATCCTCACAACAACTGAAAGTTCAAAATAAACTTGTCCCTATCTTAGAATCACCTAAAAGGAAACTTGATAATGATAATGTTTCGCAACAACCAACTTATAATACCATTGCTCATATATATAACAAAGTGTATACAATCAAGGCCAACCCTGAACCTAAAAGTTGTTTGCATGTTGAGAAAGAAAAAGAAAAGCATATTGAAGAAGTCACAAAGCTATTGGAAGATACTTGGAGTTCCTTTGATTTCATACCTACATCCATGGGAGAATACAAGATCATAACAAAAGAATCCAAAAAGGGAAAATAAAAAGTAGTAATGTCAATACAAAATTCAAAAGCATCCACTTCAACCACTTTAGGAGAAAAGACAACATACATGACAAACTTTGATGAATTTGAACAACCATTGAATCTAAAAGAAATTAAAAAGCTTTATGGAAGAGGTTATGAAATTATGAAACAAATGGGGTATAGTGGATAAGGACGTGGTGTTAGAGAATAAGGTATTTGTGGACCCCTATAGAGCCTAACACGCAAGAAATGACTAATGGTCTTGGCTATTATCCTTTGAAAAAAAAAATAATAAAAAAAACTTCACTCAATATCAACACTCTTACAAAGGATTCTCCTAAGAAAACCTTAACTTTGGTGCATCCTGAATTGAAAGATACTACATGTGGGAATATCTCATTAGATATGTATCAATAACAATAGGTGCTACTCCTTGCCATGTAATAGTTGTAGGATCATGGCATACTCACTTTCACATGTTTTACATTCATTGCAAGGAGTGGAATATCATCATTTACCTTGGCTCATTCTTGTCTTGCACATAGTGGGGACAAGAATTTGATAGCTTTTTCCTAGTACCGTACTTGTCGATTTTCCCTTTGGCTAGTTGTTCACCTTCCATATACAATGAACCAGATTGGGATGTAGACGACTTGCTATAGGTTGACTTGCATGTCCCTTACTAGTCTCTTGCTTTATTTTCTTTTTTCATTTTATGTGTGTGATTGCACGTGTGTAATGTGATCCCCCGTACTATTCTATTTGATGTATCTCTCTCTCTCTCTCTCTCTCTCTCTGTGAAATTCCTATATTTGTATCTACATTATTCTCTATGTCATAAGCATTTTACCTTGTCTTGTGTTTTCCTTTTAGGGATGACACAAGGTGTCGAGACATTCAGGTTTTTTCCATGTTGACCCAAAAAAAAAAAAAAAATTTGCTTTTTGTCTCATTCTTCCTTTTCCATGAGTATTTAGGGAATGATGACAGTTTCATGCTCTATAACAATATTGTAGCAAAGACATACTAACCTCGAATCCATGGATCCCTTATGTGATTTTGGGATTTCATTTTGGGGGCAACCCCTTTCATGACGTAGTTTTATTTGGAAACATATGACTTGGTATAGGGCTTTCCAAATAAGCTCTCATGTCCTCTTTACTGTTAGCATTTATCATTTTCTACTTTAAAGTGATTGCTCACAGCATGGTGTTTAGCAATTTCTTTAAAGTGGGGGCATACATTGGTATTATTCTTCTGCATTTTCAACTCATGTTTCACTATGTAGTCTTCTTACTTCATGTTATGCGTCTCTCTCTTTGTGGTGAAATTGGGTATGATGTCCCTCAAGACCGTGATCTCCCTTAGCATATTGCATTCCTCTTAGTGGCTTGATGTGACACACTGCATCCCCTAAGTTGTGAATCATCTATTCTTCGATTGGTCCTCTCTTGGAGACATTAGGTACAATGTTCCCTAAGTTAATACCTTACATGAACTAAGAAAAACTCCTTTGAACATACCTTACACTCTTTTGCATTTTTGGTTATATGGCCACCTTGCATAACACACTTTGCTTTCATGTCAAGCCATCTTGTTTGTTCATGGGTGCCAAGCATATGAAGTTTTTATTGCCTCATGAATCATGTTGTTCATATTGTGGAGCACCTTATCAAATTTATCCAGAGGTATAGCTTTGGTATGGTTTGCACATATGGCAACCAAACTTAGGCGTGACTTTCCCATAGCCATTTGCTTGTTTGTGTGAATGCATACTAGCCTCGTGCATATGTGTCTCATTGGGAGATCACCTAGTGGAAGGCCTAAGTTTCCACTATCCCTTGTGAGCATGCATTTGGTTTACATAGTAGACATCATGTTCCACTTGTGAACAATTTTGGACAAACAACTTAGATCTAATCCGCAGCGTGCAGTACAAATGGTGGAAGCTTGATCCACCCCTTTTTCTTTTGTTTAAATTGTTTTTTTATTTTTCTTTGTCTTTGACAGTGTATGCTTGTGCCTTGATGTTGCTCCTTATATCATTTACATGTGTGTTCTTTTTGTTGGAAAACGTGCCTCAATCTTACTAGCATGAAACTCCTAAAAGAGTAACTTTAGTGAGACCCTCTAGAAGTCTTGTCAACTAGCAATTGTGTTCTATTCATTTGAAATGCTCAAGTAGCTGAGACATTGTTTATGTCTTGCTGACGGGAGTCATCGGCAAGACATTTTGATCGTTGTGAGTTCTTCTATCTCTCTCCGCCTAGGGAGAGCTCTCGCCGACAATTGTTCACAAGGTTGTCATCGGGGAGACTCTTGGCCGAAAGGTTTTCTTCAGTATGATGTCTCATCGATAGCGGTAGTCTTGCCGATAGAGCTACATGTGTTTATTATCTAATGTCTTCCGTGAGACTCCTAGCGACAGGTAGTGTCGGGGAGAGGTGTGACTTTGGAGACTCTTGGTGATAGATGATTGTCTCGCCGATGGTATGGTCTGTTGTCGATATGACTCCTAGCGAAGGATGGACTCGGGGTGACTTGGAACCTGCGGGGTGACTCTTAGCGACAGCCTAAGTCTTGCCGACGGATGTTCATATTGATATGACTTGAGGACTCGTTATGACTCATAGTGACTAGCGATTGTCTAGGCGATGGGTCTGCTGAGGATATCGGTGAAAGGTCTTGCCGATCTTGCCAATAGAGTAAGTCTCGCCGATGGGAGTGTTGATGTCGATGTGACTTTTGAACTCATTTTGATCTCCTGCCGATAGCAGTGATTCTTGCTGATAGTGATGGATGTGTAATCGGTATTGTGGCATCGGGGAGACACGGCCTAGTGTCTCACCAACATGCAACATAGTTTGAACGTCTTGACTGAATGACTATCCTACGTGGTTTGTCTTTGACCAATCAGAGAAGCAGAATGGGAACCACTAGCAGTCGGACTATTGCGGCCATTCCTGTGAGGAAGATCAACAGACCATGAACGACATGGATATACTTTGTAATCGAAGATGATGATCTGTTCTAGTAAACAGTGGAGTGAACGGGTCGGTGTATGATTAGTGTGTATGAATTTAATTCAGAGAGCATTGTAACTGGAATGTTCTGTACAAGGTTGATCATTGAATCTGCTACTGTAAATTGACATCAGAAAGTTAAGTCTGAACTTTGTATGTAATTTCGTTTACTATAATACAAAGAGGCTTTTCTTGGTGTGGTGGGTTTTCCTCCCGTAAGGGTTTTCCCACGTAAATCTGGTGTTCATCTGTGTATGTAAATTTCTTTGTTTCTATTATTTCTTTCATGAGTATCCTAATTGGTTTGTAATTGAAAATTTAAAGTCACCTTTGCATTCTTCCCTGATGTTTTGACGTTAGGAGAGTTAGTTCCGCACCTTATCTTTCCTTACACTTTTGTTCCTATGTTGGTTTTCCATAGGATCTTGATCCTGGGGGCTTGCGTAACCCTCTTGATCATTTTTGTCCTATCCTATTAGCATTGATACACTTGGACTCCTCTTGATGTGAATTTTTTCTACTTTAGTGTGAGTTTGAAGCAATTTCCTCTTCTCACTAAAGTGGCGGCTAAATGTAGTGTAGAAAAATGTATCCGGGTGATCCCATAATAGTGGTTTACAATTTTTGGCCAAACTGGACACTGAAATTATTATTTTTAAGTAAATCTTCACATTTGGGCACCTATAGCGGCTAAACTGTGAGGAATTTGAAGATGGTGAAAACTAGAGTCTCATCAAATTTTGTCTGTAGATTCTAAAAATATTTTTTTCAAAATTTTTGGAATCAAATTGCAGTTCTTTTTCCATCCCCACGAAAATAGATTTTTTTCAGAAAACAACATTTTTAAAAAGTGACGAACACCGTATAACGCATAACTTTTTTTCCATGAAGGATAAATTTCTAATTCTTTCAAATTTAGATTTGTAACTCTGATATCTAGTGCTTCCACTTGGTTAGATAGTTTTTTATTGAATATTTTTTCCTTAATCAAGTTTCAAAGTCAAATGAATTACAATTCGGACATAGCGATTGTATAACGTGTAACTTTTTTTGTATGTCAAAATTTAATTTAATTTTTTGTTGGATCAAGGACTTCAATATCTAGTGCACTCATATTTTTCATTTTTTTTTTTATAATCTTCTATTTTTCCACATGTGAAGAACAGAGAAATTCATTTTTGATGAAAAACCTATGTTTAATAAAACTTAAAAAACAAATACATAACAAAACCAAAACATATTAAAATTATACTCATTTGATAGCTTGTTCTGAGGAATACCATAGTCATTTGAAATAAATTTTAAATGAATTCATTTGATCCCCCAAAATCTAAACCAAAAGTGATTTTTTATTAGCATTTTGATAGGTGTAAAGGAGACGCATTTATAGGTATAGTTTAAAACTAGCGAGGTTCTATCCAAGGGGGTTTGATCTAAGGTGATTTGATCAAACCTTCTTCAATTGGAATCCTTAAAATGGAACTTTTTAAGGCTTAAATCATTATATTTTCTAAAAATATGTGATTTCAGCTAAAATTCGTTCCTCTCAGGAATTGTAAACCACTATTATGACAACACCCATCCCTCTAGTTTTTCACACTTGTTTGGGCCCTCCCTGCTAAAATTGGGCTTCTTTATGCCTTATTTGATCCTATTTTTCATCCACAAACCTTAATGCATATTTCTGAGGATAATCCCAACACATATCTAATAACTAATCATAATTTATTTTTTTGGTTTGTATGGCCTAGATTTAGTGATCTGGGACTCATACACCACCTTGGGCATATGGGTCCCACCTAAGCTTCGAGGCCTAGTCCTTAATTTGGCACAAAACTTAACAATTCTTGAAATTTGTGTCCCAAGGTTAGCTTTTTGGGACTCATATGCCCCAATTGGAATATGAGTCCCACTTAGCTTGGACCTATTTTAAATTCAAAATCTTGGCAGGATTTTATTCTCCTAGATCTGATGTCAGCTTGTAGTGTTGTAATTTTAGAAAATTTGGCATAAACAAGTATAAATACAAGGTTATTTCAAGAATTTTCTCCTAGCAACTTTTATGAGAAAGTATCCTAGAAAATTTATGAGATCAAGAGCATTTAATAGTTATCATCAAGTGTTCTGGAGCTATATTCAAGAATCAAGCATCATGTCAAATTCATCATGCATCATTTTTGTTTTTGAGCTAACATTTGTGATGTAGGTATTTCAGGATTCAAACAAGAATTCAAGTCAAGATCCATAACATACAATCAAGAGTCAAGATATACATTCATTCTAGCCATTACATACAAGATGGAAACCTTTGTTCTAAGGGTTTGGTAAGTTACAACATAACTTATTTGTTCATTCATCATTCCTTCATTCTATTTCTATTCATTTCAAGGTTTAATTACCAAAATGAGGTTTCACCAAGGTAAACCCCTATCCACTAACAAAACAACATTTTTCCCTCAATTTGATGTGTGATTTGAATATTTAGGTTGAAGATCCATTGAAGAGCAAGATTGGAGAAAGTTTTCAAAGTTGCAAAGTTGTCAAATTTGTCACCTTTCTTGCAAGATCATGGAAAGTCACCTACAGATCAGAATTTAGTGTTTCACGCTCAGAGATCGGAAAAGGAGAGAAGCTACAGGAGATCACTAGAGGATATCAGAGTTTTAGATCAATCCATACTAGGACTAAATCACCACTTGTGGCATATGAGTCCTAGTATATCAATTTTTAGACTTTTTCTGTAGATCCCGATTTACCAATTGCAAATTCCAGTTTCCACCCAAAACCCTACACTGGGACTAAATCACCCCTACTAGTCCCAGTGTGCTCCAAAAGTAATAATTTTGAGATTGTATACTTTTTTTCAAGCATCTTCATTTTTTCAGGTGCACCTTTGTTTATCTCTAGTTTGCTATTTTGATTTGAGTTCATTTTAGTTAGGCTTTTCATGTTACTTTCATTTCTTGACTTTATAAGTGTTTTGCTTAGTAGTGAACCCCCTTTTATCTTTAATCACACCCATAGGACACCCTATTGTAGATCTCTTTTCCTAATTGCATCCCTAGATTGAGATCTCTAGGGTTTCCTTTAATGAAACATAGGTGAAATAGGTATAGGATCCCTAATTCCCCTTTAGTTCCATCTCCCAAAAAGTTGAAACACTATTTTCTTCATTTCGGAGGTTAGCTTGGTGCAAGAGAATACAATATTTGAAAATCATGAAAATCATGTTTATTCTTCTCCTGACACCTTGCCTACTTGGGAAGAAGGTATCTTGGTGTTAGAAGATCCAATCATTGATCATCATGACAAGCTTGTTTGTTTCTCTCCCCTTATCTATCCTACTTGGGAAGATATTATTGGATAAAAGGATGAAATTATTGATACATTTATGTAATGCATTGATGAATATGCTAAGGTTACATTAGATTCCCCCTCGATAGAAGAACATCAACAATAATTCAAATCCATTGAGGTTGTGAATGGACAAGTGGCTATTAGATCTCCTCTCATTATTGGGCCTCCTAAAACTCCTTTTGTACCTCCTAAAATCCCTCTAATTTTTGGACCTTCTCTCATTATAGGACCTCCTAAACCTCATGGCCATATCCTAAGCTTTGAAAAACTACTAGTAATCATGTGTCAAAGCAACCATGTTATCATACTGTAGCTCACATATATAACACTAGAAACAATAAGAAGCCAAAATAAATTCCAACTTTCATTCCATTTCCTCAACTATATGTCCCACTCACACCTAACATTGGGTCATCCCACAATAATGGGTTACACTTTTTGGCCAAACTTGACATTGAAATCAACATTTTCAGAGAAAACTTCACTTTCTTACACTTATAGTAGGTAAACTATTAGGACTTTGAAAATGATGTAAACTAGTGATTTGTGAGATTTTGTCTGTAGATTTTAAATGTTTTTTTTTTTTAATTGAAATTAAATTGTAATTTTTTTGCGTCTCCCTTGATAACTATTTTTTAATAGTAAACAACATTTTTAAAAAGTGGTGTGTACTTCAGCTCGCATAAAATATTTTCTACAAAGGATAAAACTCTAATTCTTTTGAATTTAGGTTGGTAACACAAGTATCTAGGGCTTTCATTTTGTTTCATAGCATTTTGTTGAATATTTTTCTTTTAATTAAGTTTTGAAGTCAAAAACATTTATAATTTAGACATAGGTGCACTTCGGCTCTCATAACTTTTTTGGTATGTATTGAAATTCAATTTTTCTTTTTTTGTTAGAATGAGGACATCAATACCTATTGGATATATATTTTTCAAAAAAAAATTCCTCAAATTTACTATTTTTCCACGATGATTTTTCATCGAACTTGACATTCGATGAAAAACCTATGTACAGTAAAACTAAAATATAAAATATAAAATAAAAACAAAATATATTAAATTTATAGTTGTTGGAAAGCACGTTTCGATCACTACAATCATCCAACTTGGTTTATCAAGTTGACTCCATTTGTACCTCCTTCCCAAGCTTCGATAGTCAAAAAAATGCATAAATTTTGAAATGGTGAAGGGGAAGGTGAAAAAGGGGGTTCATTCGAACCCCCCTTATATGGTGCAAAAGGGGGTTCATTAGAAGGGGAGGTTCGTTAGAAGGGGGGAGGGTTCGTTAGAAGGGGGGGTTCATTAGAAGGGGTGTGGTTCATTCAAACCCCCTTCATTAGAAGGGGTAAACCATTTTAAATTTTTTGATGAGAATTTCTAATTATTCTTCGTTCGAAAAATTGTAACCCACTATTGTGGGTTTACCCCATTCCATAGTGTACCAGTAAATAATTTGATCTTGTTGAGAAACTTTGTAACACTCATGTTAAGATATCCTTGTGGGATTTGATTCAAACATCACCTGTTTATCATGGCATGCTTCAAAATGCTCTGCAAAAATATTTCCCTCATAATTCTCATCCAAATGATGTAGCAACCTTAATTAAGGGTATGAATTTTGGTAATGTGGATACTATCTTTCATGAAAGTGAATTACCCCCCTTGGAAACACAAAAAAAAAATGATGCTTTGATGATAATGACTATTATTAACAGGTTGGGATTAGGCATACCCTTATTGATAATCAGGGCTTAACATTTGTAGTGTGAACCTTTTGGATATAATTGGAGTAGATAAGACTAAAATTCAACTATTTGATTTATCCATCTACGGTTCTGATAATGTGGGAAAACAACCACTTGGTGTGGTAACATTAACTGTAAAAGTTGGTAAGGTTGTATTGCAAACTCTTATCCATGTCACGCCGCATGATCTTTCATATAATCTTCTCTTGGGTAGACCATGGATTTATGAAATGAAAGGAGTTCCTTCAATGCTTCACCATTCAATGAAATACGTATACAACAATAGGTTTTGCATGATAAAAGTTGATCCAAAATCTGAAAATTGTTTACAAACTTAAACAGGAATGAAGAATCCTCTTAGAACATTGACACCAACTACAAAAGTCAAACCTTTGCAAAGCGAAGATAAAGATAACTGCCTTTAATTGGTAATAAATTTTTTGGATGATGTTTTGGGATCATTAGATTTCACACCTACATTCATGGGGGAGTAAAATATTACACAATCTTAATCAAAGAAAGAGAAATAAGCTACGATGATATCAACATAATCTATCAATCACTCACAACTTATATCAAAGAGGAAAACACAAAATACACATCCACATATGATGAAAGTGGTTATAAAACACCACCTTCTTTGTAAGAAATAGAAGCTATTTATGAAATATTTTATGAACTTTTAAAACAACTTGCCTATAATGGTAAAGAATGAGGTGTAAAATAACATGGTATCATTGTCCCCATAAATACTAACATGCAAGAAACAACAAGAGGTATTGGCTATTGTCCTTCACAAATAACAAAAAATCAAAAATACCTTCACTCAATCATGAAAAATAGTATTAGTTGTTGCTCCTTTTCATGTCGTAGTTGTAGTATCATAATATGCTCACTATCATAAATGGGGACATAAACTAGGCTTTATGTAATCATATTTTATTTCACAAGGAGCAACATATCATCACCCATCTTTGGCTCACCTTTTTTCCCTACACTTGGGGGGCAAGGGATTCAATAGCTTTTTGTTAGGTGAATTTCTTCTAGCAAGGGATCCCTTAGTAAATCCTTAAAATGTTAGTGTAGCAAGTACACTAAAATTTTAAGTGGGGGAGGCATATAGTCCCCCAATCATTATTTGCAGATGAAATGGCCCCTTTTTAGTGATGATATCATACATATCCTAGGGAGTGTAACTTTGGAATTCAAAGTGTGGCCTTCTCAATCTCTGTTGTGTCTCCTTTTGTGGTGATATTAGGCTTGATATCCCCTAAGTGTGTATCTTTTCTTGGTAAATTATGTTCCCCTTTTTGGTAATGCTATGGCTAGTATTCCCTAAGGTTCTTTTTATTCCTCTACTTGTCCTCTCTTAGTGGTGATGTCATGTGTGATGTTCTCTAAGGCATGACCTTTCTTATTTTGAGAAAAGTCTAGGTTTGTTATTTTTTGTAAATCAACTTTTGTGGTGGTGTTGTTATAACACCCCTTAAGGTTTTTGCCTTATCTTGTTGTTGTTTATGTGCCTCCTTAGGCAAGTTTTTGCACCTCCTTAGGTGAGTTTGGAATTTTTTCTTCACCTAGTTCATAGGCATCAAACTTAGTGTTGTGTTGGAATATCATCTTGATCATTTTGTAGCACCTTATTAGAGTTATTAGGGAGTATAACTTTTGGCATGGTTGAAATGGGTGCACACCTAGTCAATAGCAGACTTCACTAGACCTAGTGTGTTTCTCATTTTGCTACCTCATCTTGGGGGATCACCTAGTGAATATCTAACTTCACTAGCACGTGTGCCTTCCAATTTTCAATTCGCCTAGAAAATATTGGACTTTGCTATGGTGTGAGTTATGAACTCCTTAACATAGTCACCTATCATAACAAAACTTGCTTGCCAATAGAGCTATGTTTCATGAGTTTCTAGAGCATAACATGCAACTTGCTAGCCTTGTGGAACCCATCATAATGTATGTACACCTAGCATAACACAACCTTCTATCCAGAAAATCCATGTAGCTCATGAGTGATGTAGCATAATGTAGCTTGCTAATCCTCATGGGAGAATTTCTTTCACTAAAATTTATTTGATGGATGACATTTGGTTTTCAAGAATATTTAAGACTAAGGTATCTTTGCCTTATTGAGTCGAATTCTCTTAGTACTAACCTTGTGATTCATTGTGTGTCTTTTATGTGTTTTCTATGTTTTTTCTTTGTGTTTACATCATGTTTTTGTTCATTTTTTTTTCATTACATGTTATGTTAGGTCATGCATTTTCATCGTGTATGCTTTGTGTTTTTTTGACATGTATGTTTGTGTATGTTGGCTTGTTTCATTTCATACATGTGTGTTCCTTTGTGCTTATGTTGGTTTGCCATGGTATCTTAGATCTTGGGGGATTGTGCACTCCCCTTGATCCTTCATCATCCTATCTATTCAATATTTGGACAATCAGACCCCTCTTGACATATATTTTCTATTTTAATGTGATTTTGAGCATAAGTTCATACTCTCACCAAAGCGGGGGCTAAATGTAGCATCATAAATTTTCACCATTGATAATTTCTCACTATGTTTTGTTCCCCCTAAATTATTGATCTTAACTGGGTCCTTATTTTCCTAGATTATGCATTTTATAGCCCATTTGTACCACTTTTCAAGAAAATTCAAGCATTGAACAAATGCATCCAATTGATATTTTTCTCCCGACACTTAATATCCTAGAAAATAGGACCAAGACCCATCACCCCCTATTTTTTCGGGGACCAATTTTAGATATGTCAGTGTCAGCATTTTAACATTCAAAATTCAAATTGTAAATGTTGGCTATCAAGATTTAGACTTTGGGAAATTAGAGAAATGCCTATAAATACCTAGTTATTGCATCATTTGAAATCTAAGTGAAATTATTTAGAAAGGTGAACATTAAGAGAAGTCAAGAGTAGCATTTCAGTGAATTATTGCAACAATTCAAGATCCAAGCATCACATCAAAGTGTATGTGAATTCATGTTGTCATATTATCATTGTTTTGTTAAGACTAGCCCCTTTTATAGGTATCCAAAAAATTCAAGCATTCAAGAGAGAAATATCCAAGACCTTGAGGTAATGTGTAAGACTTTTTTCTTTCAAAGAAACCATTAAAGGGTGGTAAGTTGTAGCACTTTGTGATTTCATCATTCCTTCCTATTTTTTATCCATTTATCATTAGCATTGACATTGTGGAAGTGGAAACACTTACACAGGGTTTGACTAAGGAAATCCCCTAAATGGAACACCTCTTCTCTTTGTGAATGTGCAAATCTTAGGTTTGAAGAGGATTGAAGGATTCTTGAAGACAAATTGGCCATTGTTGCATTTGAAGCCCTACATCTTTTCAATTATTCAAGGAACAAGATTAGGTTTGATTTGCTCACCTTCATGGTTGAAAGTCAATGTAAACACCTTGTTGATTTGCATACTAATGTACGTTTGAAAAAGGAGCAAAAAGTAGTCCTAGGTTTTAGCCATTAAACTCAAGGTTCTCTTTTTCTTATGTTACAGTAACTTCTCATTTATGAGCTATCATACAATATGTCATAACCCTACCAAAGAAACTATCATAAAAGAAGATGCCAAATGATTTGGGAGTTAAAATTATTTCACATCCATAGTTCATCATGTTCTTCTTTGGATAAATACACAATAATAATAATATTTTATTGATTACTTGGTCCCTTTTATAAAATTGATAAATACTAATTAATTTGGGTCCAAATAATAAATTTTACTTAAATTATTTCCCTATAAATTTATCCTTAACCCATGGGAAATATAAGAACAATCAATTTGACCAAAAAATTAAGTTAATTAAAGATGGGACATTACATCTTCTAGAAAAAAAAATTCATAGAACCTTGTCAAAGTATTGGCCTTCTCAATTCTCTTCTCACCTTCAATATTCATCTGAATGATAATTCATTTCTCACTCTCCTTCATGATGAGAAAATTTTCAAATAAGAATCTAATGCTTAGATATATTTTGTTTATCCTTTGATTCTATTGGAAGTGTCAAGCTAAAAAACTCGTTAGGAATAGGTGCTCATTTACGAATATCAAGGCCTGAGATTAAACATGCACCCAATCAAAATGGGTACCCATTATGAACTAAAAAAATGTAGACCTAGTATATATTTAATTAGTGATCCTACTTAATTTTTAATTAGTGAGTATATACTTTAAAGATTTTATTTAAAGAGTAGATTAATTTAGTAGAAGATTTAAAAGTTGAAATGTGAATGAAGAAGAAAGTGAAATTATACAAGCAAATATATCATTTTTTAATTTTTAAATTTAATTTAAAAATCAATTATTAAATAAAGATTATAATTTTGGAAGGGCTTGAAATGAACAAATAAAGAACTCTATAAACTACAACAATTTACAAGTTTTTTAAATAAGATTGAACAGTACCCATAAAAAGACAAGCCAACAATTACATAAGATCTTACTATAAGAAAGCAATATATATTTGCTTTTTCAGTTAGTAATGGGTATGTCTAACGAGTAGCCCATGCCAACTTTCTCTCCTTCATGGATTTGGGTGGATAACCTCATCTATTATCTCTTGATTTGCAAAGGAGGAAGTTTGAGTCACCATGCTTTTGTTTGCATCATCCATAACAATTACATCTAATTCATAATGTTCACCTGAGCTCTCCTTTGTATTAGAAGAATTGTTGTTCTCCTTTAACATTTCCAATGAGAAAACTTGGGATGAAACTTGCTCTTGATATATATACTTTGTAAAATATTTGATAGATTTGCAAACACTAATCTTTTTCCTTGAATAACTGGGACCTTTGATGAAATTGTGTAAGGCTTGTGAAAGAAAAATGACTAAAGCCATAGATGATACTGTTCCAGTGATGAGATACAATCCCCAAAAGCTTTCCACATCCAACCTTCTTAAATCTTGTGACAAATCAGAACACTTATTGATAGTATCATTGAAATACATAGTTTTCATCTGTTCAAACTCACCACTTTCTGAAAGATTTAAAATCGCCTTAGAAAACTCTTGTGTTAAAGAAAAACCTTTTTGAAAAACCTACAGAAAAAACATCACAAACAATTAACCCTTAAATACTAATTCCAACAAACAAACAAAAAAAAAACTATACGATGCGAACCCAAATTAAAATCAAACTTTTTATGATCAATAATGGGCACAAAAATGTATAAGAAAACTTACAAAACCAAAGCCCCCACTTTGATACGTAGTCCCCACCATTGAAAAACCGCATTCACCAGAAAGGAAGGCACGAACAAATGGGACTTCATCTAAAATGGCGTCCACACCTCCGTTCTTTGCACCTTTTGACAGAGCCTCCTTGTACGCCTTTCGTGATGAAAGTGGTTCCAGATATAGATTGGCAATTGCTAAATCGTGAGTTAGAAAGCTCCCAACATATGAACTACGATACCCCAATTTATAGTTACCAAAAACATTTACGATTGGTGTAATTTGCTGAGCAGTCAATCTCGAAGCAAGATTAGCTGTATAGCTGGATGTCAAAACGAACGCTACAAACAACCAAGCTGCAACAACTACTCGAGTCAAACTGTGATGGATATTTTCTCCTGCAAAATGGGGAACATATGTAATATGTACATCAATCTTTAAAAGATTATAATAAAAAAAGTATTGAATCTAGTAAATATCGTGATTTTGGCTTAAACAGTATGTTTTGAGCTTTGATTTGTTTAGATGGCTCATCTAAAATCACACTACCTTTTTCAATAGAATCCACCTATTTATGTGATTTTCAATAAGCTATTCAAGCTGACTAATAACCAGTAAATGGGTCCTATTACAGTAGTTAATAAATGAGTTATCTAAGCTCATCAATGAATGAGTCTTATTGGAAAAGTTAGTGTTATTTTAGATGAGTCGTGTAAACAAATCAAAGCTTAGAGCGTTGTTTAAATTTGGTCAACATCATGAACACTGAATAGAAATTAACATCATTCTTTTCTTTCTATCTGCACAACATCCTGATGATAGATCATGGAACATGATCCCAAATGTTGATGTAAGAAATCACACACAATTTCAATTAAAAATCTCTGCACGGACTGTCAATAATTGAGTAGAAAAGAAATGCTTACTGTGAGCGTAAAACACTGCAGAGAACGCAAACCTGGAAGAGTAAAAAGGAAATTACGTTACACCTCGAATATGAAGAAATGAAAGAAAGAAGCGAGAAATCAAGGATTAATGCGATACCAAGACAGAGTGACCACTTGCGTAAGGGGACTTCCCCTGAAGTCGGGATTCTTTTTATGCTCCAGTAGCCACACCGCTAGTCCTGTATACATAAGAAACGCCATCGTTGTAGCCCACAGTGCTGGAGTAAATGGCAGTAGGAATGTCCAAACCTTGTTGGCTTCCTCCTTTATGGCTGTGGGAGCCACCATCACTAAACCCGTTTCCGTGTATGGTTGTGTGAAATCCACTATTTCACTCCGGTTTGCTGTAATTGTAACGTCCCCTACAACTGCGTCGTATTTCTGCCAAAGCAAAGCAAAATTACTTCTTAAAATTGAGCAGTTATCTACCTAAGTAATGCTCTTCCAGAATGGTTAAAAAAGAAAAAACAGAAAAGACCACCTTGTGATACACTTGCATGACGAGTTCTTCATAAGAATAATTGTCAAAAGAAGTGGCGCTCTCAGGGTACGGAATGAAATCAAACTGCAGTTGAGGGTCAACAATTCTCACAACAGCACGAAATACATCAATGGAGAACCCGGTGATTTTAGGTTCATTACTTCCTGGCTCCAACGACACACTCACAAATTCCTCCCATCCAGCTTTTCTAGGAACGGCGATCTTCAGCCTAGTTGGTATTGCCCAACCGCGAGGAACTGTGACAGACCCACCAGGCCAAATCACGGATCGAAGCCCCTCGTCACCAAAAGATGGAGTTTTGAGCAACTTAGAGGAATTATATGGCCAATACCCAACAACCTGATAGCTTTTGCCCACCACATTTACTACCTCATAACTGCAGCCGTAAATTTCTCCATCATGGAACTTAACAGGCCCGCTTAAACCAGCAAAATTTGTTAAGAAAATCTGTTGCAACAGCTTCCTACCTTGCTGGAACACCTTGATTTTAGTATTTGCTATTACTCCAAGACTGGTTGAGGGTGTAAGAAAACTTAAACTTGTATTTCTTGCAATCTTTCCAATTGCTTGAGCTATCATGAGCACCGTATCATAGGCCAATAAACCATATGCATTCAGCTCGGTGTTTCTCGTGTTGGGGTTGTCAAGCCTAAATTGTTGTTCCCACCTTTCAGTGAAATCGTTCAGCTGTTTAGAGTCTGAGATGTGTGCCTTAACTCCAAGCAGGCCTTGCATGGATGACATTGTAGA
Organism: Sequoia sempervirens; assembly: GCA_007258455.2. Lineage (NCBI taxonomy): Eukaryota > Viridiplantae > Streptophyta > Pinopsida > Cupressales > Cupressaceae > Sequoia > Sequoia sempervirens. The sequence goes on along the minus strand of VDFB02039929.1, from coordinate 16,635 downwards.
AGCATTTAGCGCATAATCCCAGAGACTGGTAAACCTTTGGGTTGTTATCCACACGTAACCAGCCTCCATCATTCCCATCTCTTGCGCCTCCATGAATAGATTCTTGCCCAGACCAAAAGGCGTGTGAACTACATAGACTCTTGATTCTATTGACTTGAGTTTATAAAGCTCCTCTCTTATTGTTTTTTTCTGTGCACTTGAAGCAATTATTGATGTGTATACAATTTCAGAGTCCAGATCTCGAAGGGCGTCACGCAACGAGGGCATGGCTCCTGAACCAAAATCATCATCTGAGTGAACAAATGCAATGCTTCTCCAACCGTAATTCTTAACCAGGGCTGCGACTGCTTTCATCTGAATGCTATCACTGTGTGCCATTCGAACAAAATATGGGAATCTCTGGTTGCAGTGCGCGGGACTTGTGACAGACAGTGACAGAACTGGAACATTGGTTGCCTCTCCAAGATCTGACAAAAAAGGCTGAGTCATAGATGCTTGCGCTTGTATTAATGCCACTACTTCTTGGTTGGCCAAAAGATCAACAGCTGCATTCACCCATAAAACTATATCTCAAAGGGTCCACTAAGTATTTTTTAATGAAACTGAAAAAGGATTGGATTGGATCTTTCACCATCACTATATCATACTGTTTAAGTAAATGGAGCAGATTGAAGGTTTAATAACACCAAACAGCGATTGAAAAAGACACAATAAATATACATCAACGTGGTTCATCAATTAATGGTTACATGCACGAGAAAAGCAGAGTATTTATCTCTTCTTGTTATCAGCAGCGAATATATGAAGTTTTGTACATCTTACAAATGATCCATTTCTTAAATATGTAGACAAAGCCTTCAAGACAGACGAAGAGACAAGGGGCAGGGACATAAGAATTTTTTGTCTGAAGTGATGGTTGGTCCTCACAACCAACACTTAACAACATTTCAAGAAGCAATTTGGCTCTTCACAAAATGTTCAATTTTCTTTTACCGGTAAAGCTAAATATTGCTGAGATTTAGTTTTTAGAGATTCTTTTAGTAGTGTAGATTTCTGGACTGAAATTCTGTGCAATTTTTTACATATGCTGTGCAGATAGACAAAAGAATCTGCATAACTCTTTATGTTCTATGATCCAAAAAATTATGTAAAAAATTGCGCATGTTTTCAAACAAAAAGACACCAACAAAGCCAATAACTTGAAACATAGAATCAAAGTGCACATAAGAATTAAGTGAAAGTACCAGCGGAAGCGCCTTCAAGTTGTGTTTGTGCCTCTTGCAGGTGAAGACGCAATTCAGTGCCGTTGAGTATTTGAGATTCATTCACATCATCTATCGCTAACTTCATAGCAGCCTTTGCAATCTTCCCTGACCAGGAAGTGGAATCTACTATCACCCCTACATTCACCCTCTCTTTCTGAACTGCAACAGCTACACTCGCAGCCACTAGAATCCAGATAACTGGAAATATTGGCACTGTTTTCATCTCCAATCCCTTGCTTGCCTTCTCCTATGCAATACACTCGGTCAATCATACCCATAAATAGATCTATTTCAAGCTCTCCGGAGTCTTGCAATACCTACTCCACCGAAGGAACGCTGAAATGTTGTGGAAATAAGTACACATGACTCTAACAATAAAGAATCAATATTATTCTGACCAAGTTTATATTAATGTTATTCTGACCAAGCTCATTAAGTAACCAGCTGTTGCGGTCAATGTCTTCACCGTTTACTCTTTGTTGTGTCGTATTATCCTGTCAGGACTTGAATTTGATGGCTGTGTGGTCCTAGTTAACAATTTTTATGCGTTTTTTTTATCGGTTCCTACAATTCGTTTTAAAATCTTAAAAAAAATCTTATTACAAATAAGACAAATGCTACAACCCCAAGAATGGAGAGAAGGATTAATTGCCCTCTTGTGCACCACACTTTATCGATCATATCTACAAATATATGTATGTCAAGCGGCTTAGAGTCTTGCAATGCCTACTTCACCAAAGGGATATTGAAATGTCTTTGAAATTAAGTTAAAGGCGTCTGCAGCAATAAAGAATTATTTACAGAGTTTTGATTATTCCGACCAATCAAAATCAGAGTATCACGCGCGCAGAGGAGATACTGCCATGGTTAACACAACAAAATGGCTCGTAGCAATTGAAAATGAAAATGATTGGAACTAAATAGGTGTTTAGTCACTGCGCCCCCATATACTTTTCCTTTTGTTTCATATGTGTGGCAGTAGCAAAGTTTACAAGGAGCCTATAAATGTGGAGAAATCTTACTTGGTGGAAAGTGCAGTATGTCGACATATCACATATGTATAGAATATGGCTATATGATTCTTGGTATTCTATGAATTAGTTGTCTATTCCGGATATTTTCATGAACATGTTTATATATTTGTTTGTGTAAATGGGTTAAGGTTATTTGAGATTATGAATTCACTGTATAGAAATAGAAGACAATCATCTATATTTTTGTTGTGTAAACACTTGAGTGATTGTAAAAGAAGGATATGTTATAGATTGAGACTTCATAAAAAAAAAATTAGAGGTCTTGTCGAGTTGAATCAGTATTGATTTTGACTAATGCAACTCTGAACATCTTTTGCTGGTGACTTTTCTCCTTAAGAGCTTTCTAAATAAAATTTTTGTGTCTCACATTATCTTGTGACTACATACTATTCCAATACTTTCATCTTTTGATGTTTAGATTGGATACATGTTGATTGTTAACTAAACACATAATCTTAAAAATTTATTATTTCAATTTGTCACTCAAAATGTAAATGTAAATGTGTGTTGAAGTGTATTTACACAAATATTTTTAGTATAACATATGGGATTATCTTATTTGGTTGTGGACTTTTAAAGTATTTTCTTGCATGAATATTCTAGGTTCACATATGTGTGTACACTTATTAGTCATAGAGAAATGCTTATCAATTTTAGTAGTATACCTAATTCTCATATATAATTCTCATGAGTGTGAGTGTGTTTGTGTTGAGGTTTGTATTTGACTTAATTTCTTGCATAATCATGCCATTCATCTTCAATAGCTTGTCCCCTTACCACACCACTAAAAAGTATTTTAAAGAATATCTTCATTTTTAAATTTAGTTTATTTCTTTGTTTTTGTGTCTTTTTTCTTTGGATTGGTACCTTGAGAATTTTTAGCCTAGCCCGAGCTAGATGAGACCACAAATGGGGGACCTCATCCTCAGCATGAACGTACTGCTTTAACACAGCCAAAAATATCATCCCATGTAATTTCATATTCCATAACATCCCCTTTAGCTTAATTAAATTCAATAATGCAATGTCCCCCTCACCTAACCTTAATTTTGCCATTAACCCTTTCATTTTTTTGTCATTAAAGTAAACTTTTTTCGTAGATGACCACACGACATGTAGATGTCTGCATGTCGTGCGAACGTCTCGAAAAGATTCCTACCTGTGTAGTCGTTGGGATGCTACACTTCTTGCCTACCTGCAAAGTCTAACACCTCTGTAGCTTACAAACGTGTCGAAAATGTCCCTTTGCATGTCTATATCCACTTTAAACCTCCCATTTTTTCCTTCCTTCAATTCTATTTGATCTATCACTCATTCTTGCTCATTATTTCATTCTCATTCTCTCCACTCTATCAATATTTCTTGCACTTGGGCTCTCTACACCAACACTTTGGCAGTCTTGGCATGCCTTGGATGTTGCATACTCTTCCTTTCGATATCACTATGTGCTAAAGGGAGGGTAACTTCATTTTTTTTACATTGCATTATCGTCTTTACTTTTAATAGTATATTGTTCTAACTTGTCTATCTACTTTATTTATCTCATCTACTATCATTTATTTTATCTCTATCTATCTAGTTGTCCATGGAGGTGGGAACACCTATGCAAGGGTTTGAGTGAGGTAAGCCCCTAAAACAACGCCAACAATTTTCTCATTTTTGTGTGTGTATGTTTTGAAGGTGCAACTTTGCGAGAGGCTTCATACATGGACCTCTTGTGAGTCTACCTTTCTTCCTTCTCATTTTTGTCATTTCCTTTCCATCTAATTTTGTCTATATTATTTAGTGTATTAATGTTGGTTAAACATATCTTTGAGATTTTAGTTGTCAAATAGTTAGTAGGTTCATTGATGTCTTTGTGATAAACTTAGCTTTTAGTCCATATGAGACTACAATGCACTGTAGGGACATCTGCGTGCTGTGCTATAGTCCTTGATTGAGAGATTACTAATTTTCTCATGAGACCTCTACAACCTGCTCTTTCAGTCTCTAAAACTTTCCCTTTTAATTCAGCATAAAACAAAATATGAACAACCTCCCTTTTATCTCTCCATTTAGTTCACTTGAGCATTTGATCCCTAAGGTAGCCAAGGAACTTTCGCCCTTCGAGATCACGTCATTTTGGGGTGTCAAATTTCCTCCTCTACAAGTCAAAACCCACGAGCCTAGTAGCTTAGAAGGGGCACAAATCCTACAAGCAGACCAACCCAATGAGGGTTTGGAGCATGAAGACAAGGGCATGAACACCCATAGCTTTAATGTTAAGGTTCAAGCCTATGATCACATTGGATCGGTGAGGGAACAATACTCATGATCACAATGGTTAAGAAATTTTTTAAACCTTGGTAGAAACAACAAAAATTCCACAATTTAACCATCACACTATGCCATGAATGGCTTTTCTTTGTGCCTCTTAATAGTTGTCTAAACATTAAAATAAGTATATTTGAGTGGTTTCTAGATTGCACATGTTTAAGCTAATGTAGATGGATTCATTTTTAGTGATATAACTCTATTTAGATATTTGTGGTTCATGTCTAAATCTCCTTCTCATCTACTTAATGTAAGGTTTTTATGATCTATTCATGGCTACCATTAAGGCATGGTTATTCAAGTCCCAAGATTCAATATTTTATCTCTTTAATTGTCATGTTGAGACCTTAGGAAACATCCTTGTAAGTTTAGTAGAGTTTGAAGAAGATGTTACCTCTCCAATCAACTTGTTTCAAAATTTACATTCTCTATAAATGAGTCCTCCCTCTTTACCTAGTATAGTCCTATTCACTAATCCTAGTTTTGATTGTTAGTTCTAGGAGAGTAGTGTTGATTGGAAAATCTATTAGGGTAAGGTGAAGATACCAAGATCACTCTACCTCCTCATGAGAATCAGTTTGACATATATGGAAGAAATCAAATTACTCCAAGGTATATGTTGAACTAGGTCATGGAAATGCAAGATAACTCAATGAACTATGTAGTTATCCCTTTTATTTAGCCAAAAAATTAAACCCTATTGTTTGCAATTTGGAAATAGAGATCTAATTTGCACATGAATAGGTTTTTTAGACCAAAATCTTGGATCTATGAAAATGAAACATTTCAAATGTAAAGCTAAAAATGAATTCATTATTTTTACAAAACTTTAGAATTTAACTACTCAAGGTAAGAACCCAACAATTGATTAAAATTTTGTTTTATTTTTATATTGTTATATTTGTTCATTTAAAAAAAAAAGTTTAAGATTAGAAAAAATAAAATAAAAGTGGATCTATTGTGTATACTTGATTAGTATCGCACACAATCATTAACACAAAGAAGTCCAATCATCTATGCATTTCTTTGAAAATAAAATTAAATATGCAAAATTTCATGTATTCCACATGCAAATTTCACACATCACCTTCCATAATTAAGCACTAGTTGAAAATAGGACTTCTAATATGCCCAAACTTCCAACCTTCCATTTCAGTTTTTTAAACATAATATTATAGGATAATCAAATTTGGGAACTTGAGATTATTAACTTTACTGCTTGCATTCTAACTTTCCCTAACTTTTTCTTCTCAAAGTTTCTAACCTTTGGTTTTCACATTTATACCCTCTAGTTGCCCAAAAAAATCCTTTGATTATTAGAGTTAGCTTGGATTTAAATAATCCATAAGCCCAAAACAAGTTACATTTGATACTTTATATAATTCATAGGCTCAAAATTAAGTTATATTCTTTTATTTATTTTTTATGGTTGTAAAAGGATTAAATTACAACTATCTACCCTTCTAAATTATAGAGTGGTTTTAGTATAATTATTTAAAGAATAAAGAATTGGAAGAAAATCAATTGAACATCCAACACCTCGCTTTCTCATACTTTCTTAATCACAATGTTGCTATTGTTGTTTTGCATAGTGTGTCTTGAAGTTCTCTACTACTTACAATACTAGATTCATGTTAAGAGAACTTAGTGTAAAAAGTGGACCTTCTTGAAGAAGAGTATTTTTTTAATCAGCTATAATAACCCTAGCAATAATTTTTTATAAAATAAATTTTAGATTTAAAAAAATTAACAACTTGTAATACTTAGATTTCTTCCCAAATTTTTATTTAATATTGATTACCCATACTTTCAAATGGGGCAAGTAAATGATAGATAAACTATGAAATATTTTTTTATTTACTTTTCTTTAAAAAATGCATTAAAGTATGCTATAACAAAAATAGAACTAGGACAACATCAGTACAAACAAAAACAAGTATGCTTTAACTCACAACAAAGTACAAATTTTTACAAACTTGGAGTAGTTGAATTTTGCAACCTTGAAATTTCATTCACAACCTTTCATTGAGATTCTCCTACAAGCCAAAGGAGTTTCATCATTTGATCCTTCAAACCAAAAGGTTTTCAACCTCTAATCTCTAGCAAACTCAAAAGTTTTTTTTTCTCAGATTTGATTGCTCGAACATAAGAACTGAATACAAGAATTAATTGTATGAATACATTCACCTCCTTTAAATCACTAAAACCTATGGTTGCCTAGATCATATATGCACGCACTACATTAATTGATGCTCCTTTTCCCACTTAAAATTGAGTTAAAATGTTCCTTTACCATGTTGAAATGTTTTGGAAATAAAATTATACTATTCTGACCAAGCTTATATTAATGTTATTCTGACCAAGCTTATTAAGTAACCAGTTGTTGCAGTCGAGGTCTTCATCGTTTACTCTTCATTGTGTCGTATGATCATGTCAGGACTTGAATTTGATGGCTGTGTGGTCGTAGTTAACAATATTTTATGTGTTCTTACAATTAGTTTTCAAATCTCCAAAAAAATCTTACTACAAATAAGACAAATGCAACGACCGCAAGAATGGGAGAAGAATGAATTGCCCTCCCCTGGGCACCACACTTTATCGATCATACCTATAAATATATCTATGTCAAGCTGCTTAGAGTCTTACAATAACTAGTTCACCAAAGGGACACATTGAAATGTCTTGGAAATTAAGTAAAGTCGTCTACAACAATATAGAATTATTTACAGGTTCCCACAGAGTTTCGATTATTCCGACCAATCAAAATCAGAGCAAAAGAAAAAGAAAATGTAAATGACTGCAACTAAACAAGGTGTTTAGTCGATCCCCCCACTATTTACTCTTCCTTTTTTTTCATATGTGTGGCAGTAGCAAAATTTACAAGGAGCCTATAAATGTGGAGAAATCCTACTTGGGTTCACATATGACTCTACACTTATTAGTCATAGAGAAATGCTTATCAGTTTTCATAGTATACCTGATTTTCATTTATAATTCTTGTGAGTGTGTTTGTGTTGAGGTCTCTATTTGACTTAATTTCATGTATAATCATGGCATTGATCTTCAACAACTTGTCCCCTTACCACACCATTAAAAAATACTTTAAAGATTTTCTTCATTTTCAATTTTAGTTTATATTTATGTCTTTGTCTCTTCATAACTATCTTAACATTTAAAGAAGTATATTGTATGGTTTCCAGATTGCACATGTTTAAACTAACGTAGATGAATTTATTTGTCTCTTCATAACTCTATTTAGATCTATATGGTTCATTTCTAAATTCCTTCTCATCTACTTAATGTAAGGTTTTTGTTATCTATTTAATATTTTATTTCTTTAATTATCATGTTGATACCTTAAGAAACACCCTCCCAAGTTTAGCAGAGTTTGAAGAAGTGGAGGTTAGCTCTCCTATTAGGGTATGTGCATGGAAATAGGGCACCAAAATGGGGTCTTAAGTGGTCATGTTTTTCTTTTGAAATCAAGAAAAACTAATCTTGGATGAGAAATTGAAAATAGTTACACATAAAATTTGAAGACACAACAAGCACAAGAGTTGTAGTGTTCTAAATTTAATTTCTAAACTACTACTTTTTTTAAAAATAGTGGAGATTAAGGAGTTCAAAAAGGGGGGCCACATAAATTGCTCATATTTTTAACAAAGAACATAACATAGCATCTGGTGTGGCCCCCCTAAAATGTTAACTTTTTTTAAGTATTTCAAAAATCACATTGACGAAAAAATAGTTAACACCGTGTAGTTTATGCTTGATTTTTTTTGCTAATTTTTTAATGAATATATGATTTTTTACTAATTTTCAAAGTGAATACATCTTGAAAAATACAAAATTGAGCTGCATGCACTCCCCTATTTTTTGGAAATTAATCAAAAATACATTTTTGTTAAATGTGTAAAGAATATATAGTCTAGTTTGTAAAAAAGTAATTTGTTTCAAATTTTTATGAACAGGTAAAAAATGAAACAAAAAATAACATACATAGGTTTTTGAGAAAAATGGAGACACTAGAAAAAGAAATTAAATCTCAAAACCTTAACATATTTGAAATGTAGAAAAAATCACATGGTTAGAAAGCTAAGAGAGAGCTCAACATTATTTGGGTATTTTTTTAACAAGATATTGAATTATGTGCAAACTTGATGGAGAGCGCACTCGAGATTGTATCATTTTTTACAAATTACAAAAACATGCATGTAAGCATTGACTTGGGTTGGATGCTCAAGGAAAATCCAACCCAAATGGTTAGAAATGTCCAAATAAGATAATAACACAAGCACATTATAATGCACTCTCATTTGTGTGAAGAAAAAATTATCTCTCCTTATCTAGGCCTATCTCTCTATCTCTCCCTCACTCCCTCCCTCCAGCCCTCTCTACTTATCTCTATCTCATCTCTCTCTCGCCATCCCACTCGATATCTCTTTATATCTCTCCCTCTCCCATCTCGCTCTCTATATATTGAGCTATATATCTCCCTCCTCTCCCTCTCTCTTTGTCCCTCTTTAGACCTCTTTGTCTATCCATATATTTCTACATATATCTCTCTATGTCTCTATATCTCTCCCTATCCTTGTCTATCTCTCAATATATTTCTATGTATATCTATCTATATCTCTACCCCTCTCTCCCTCATCTCTCCCCACTTCCTCATTCTTTCTCTACTTCTCTCTATCTCATCTCTCTCTCACACTCCTTAACCCTCTAAATATTTCTCTATCTCTCTCTCCTCCTATTTAAACCTATCTCTCTACGTCTTCCTCCCTCCCTAAGCCTCCCTCTCTAATCCTATCTATATCACCTCTCTCTCCCTATCCCTCTAGATATATCTCTCTTTCTCTCCATTTCTCTATCTCTCTCTCTTCCTTGAGCTCTAGAACTCTCTCTCTCTACCTATCCATCCCTCTCTCCTTCCCCCTCTCTGTGTCCCTCTTTAGACCTCTATATCTCTCTAGACCTATCTCTCTACCTCTCCTTCCATCCTTCCTTCCCTCTAGATATCTCTCTCTCCCCCCTCTCTAGACTTTTCTCTCTCCCCCTTCTATCTGCGATCTCTCCCTCCCTCCTCTCTCTACTTCTCTCTATCTCACCTTTCTCTCTCTATCCCTCTAGATATCTCTCTAGATCTCCCCCTCTCTCCCTTTCCCTACCTCTCTCTCTCTCTCGCTCTCTCTCCCTAAAGCTCTAGAATTATCTTTTTGCATCTCCCTCCCTCCTTCCATATCTCGTTGTCCCTCTTTAGACCTCTCTCTAGACCTATATATCTACCTATCCCTCCCTCCATCCTTCTCTCTCTAATTCTTTGTATCTCACCTTTCTCTCTCCCTTGAGCTCTCTTTCTCCCTCGATTTCTCTCCCTCCCTCCCCTAATCCTTTCCTTTCTCTTTAAATCCTTCTTTAGACCTCTCTCTCTCTCTCTTATATATCTCTCTTTATCTACCTCTATCTCTATCTCACTCTCTCTCTCCCTTGAGCTCTATAAAAATATTTTCCTCTCCCTCCCTTCTTTCTCTCTTCACTATCCCTCTAGATATCAATTTATCTCTTTCTCTATCTACCTCTCTCTTGTTATGAAAATGTGTGGTGTCCACCTTGCATAATGTTATAATGTAATATTTTATTATTTGTGGTGAACCTAGGGAATCTATGGGTGTGTGCATCATATAGGATAGCATTATTGGGGTCACTTTATGTGTTGTATGTGACATTGTGATAAATATTCAATGTGGGGTTGTAAATTGGGGAGATATTTAATATTAGAGAAATAGTATCAAAAATTAAATGTGGGGGTTAATGGTTTTATAATATCATGGTATTAGTCACATGGTTTTATGTAATACCACTTGGTGGTTTTGTGTGATCTTATGTCTATAAAATTAAGCACATGGGTAGTTATCTAAGGTTGATTAATTGGTCATTTTGGCTAAGGGATTGAGAGAATCTCTTGTTAGAATTTATAAGGTTTGAAGCATGACATGGGATGTTTGGTTACATTCTTGTTCACATGGAGTGCTTGTATAGGGCTTATGTTTCAATGGTATTCATGGAGACTCTGAAGACGTATTGTAATGGTTTTATTATTGAATAATATATGAGTGATGGATTATTTTGGAGGCTATTTTTTTCCCTCTTAACATTTTTCCCAGGGTATATCTTGTGTCATCTTTGATGTTATGTTTTCTATTCTTTTGCATATAGATTCTAAATAATTTATTGCATAGATTTATCTATATGAGCTATGAGGAAATTATCTTGGGTGGATGCACATTTCCTCTCTCTCTCTCTCTCTCTCTCTCTCTCCATCAAGATCTAGAATTATCTCTCTACCTCTCCCTCATTCCCTCACTCCCCTCTCTCTTTTCCCCTCTTTATAACTCTCTCTGGGTTGATGCAAGAAGTTGGGTACACAAAAAACTCAAAAAGTGGAAATGTTTTTGCTGTTTTTCAGAATTTGTCACACTTGGACTGAAAATTTGAGGCACTTCCACAATGAATCTTAAAAAAAGTCAGTACTATGAAATTTATAATTTTGAATCTAGTTTCCAAATATGTAAATTATTAAAATACCCAGTTTATAGAAATTAAATTTTGATAAAGATCTATAAAAACCACTTTTTTAAAGTCCCTGTTTTTTAACCATACCAAGCAGGTGTACGGACAACACTTTTTGACCCAAATAAAATTATTTTGCTAATTCCTTTTAGGAAAAGAGAGCTAACAACATGAAGTTTGGGCTGGATTTTTTTTTGTAATTTTTGATTGAATATATTTTTTTTTATTAATTTTTTATTGGCCTTAATTGATGTTTTTTCAAATCAACGTGTACGGACAACATAATTGGACCTAAACAAAACATTTTTTGACTCTTTTTTTTTTCATTGTGTAGAGAATTGTCTGAAGTTTGGGACCATATAATTTTTTTTACAAGAAACTTAACCAATACAAAGTTATTAAAAAACCAAAAAAACCTGATCTTTCAAGTTTAAGGCCTAGTTTGCTTAGAAATTAATTTAAAAATAACAAACTTAATCCAATTTTAACAAAAATTATATATCTAGAAAGTAGACATTGTGTTCTCTAATGGGTTTTAATTTTATAGACTAATTCAGAAAAAAAGTTCATCATCTATGTTGTCAAAGTTGGACATTTTTTTTCAGTTTGCCTTAGTTTTTTAGTTGCAGGTCAAAAGCTAAGGCTCGGATTGCCAAGCCTTTCCCGAGCCTAAAACCGGGGCTAGATTTGGTTTGGGAGATCAACTTTTAAATAACGCGTATGCGTTATAGAAACGCGTACGCGTTATTTAAATAAAACGCGTACGCGTTTCATAACGCATACGCGTTATGTTTTGCCCGTTGGCAGAAAGCAACGCGTACGCGTTTTAAAAATATAACGCGTACGCGTTTCATAACGCGTACGCGTTTGTATAATAGCCGTTTTTCCCTAATTTGAAAAATACTGTTAAAACACGATTTTTTTACAGCATTCTTTTTCTGCAGTACGGACCGAAAGTGTCATTTTCTGCGTTTTTTATTGCAGATTTGTCTTGTGCAGGGCATATTCTATTCAAATTGTTGGAAGAGTAAAAGTGCAAGTTAAATTTTCTGAAGTGGAATCAAGTGCAAAAATATTTTACAAGAAGATTTGGAAAAAGTGAATTTTTGGATGTACTCATGATGATTTTGTACTTCAGAATTTATAGAAAAAATAATCTTCATAGTACATAGTTTTATTTGAATATTTGAAGGAGGGGAAATTTTAAAATAGGTTTCTTGAATTATTGTTTTTGTCATCAAAGAGGGTTTGGTAACCATGGGTGATAAAAAAAGACAAAGAAAAAGATGTAGGAAGGTAATGACACCCGAAGAAATTCAAGCAAATAAAGATAAAGAGGCAAAAAGACAAAGGGAAAGGAGACAAAGGATTCATCAAATGAAAGATTTGGAAGCATCTAGTTCTAAGAATGTCGAAGAGGAAGCCATGAATGATGAAATCAATGTAGATGATGCAAATGTGGAGATGGTGAATATGGAAGAAAATGCAACTATGGAGACAAACCCAAATGTGCCTTCAACTTCAACTTTGAATAATATGCAAATAACTTCGGGTGTGTCTTCAAATCCACCTCCCAATGATATGGAAAATGTACCTATTCAAACAATCTATCCAGGTATGTCTTCAAACCCAAGTTTTTATAATATTGATATTGCTTGTTTAGAAGAAGTTGGATACACAATTGATGAGATTAATAATACTAGGGTTGAAACAATACATAAACAAGAAAATGATGAAATTATATCTTATGAGAATGTAAATGAGAATGAAATCCCTAATATTGATGAAAATGAGAATGAAATCCCTTTTACATTTGAAAATGAAAATGAAACCCCTTGTGTGAATGAAAATGAAACTCCATCTATGGATGAAGTTGAAAATGTTTTTTTAACAATTGAAACAAATGTGTTAAATAACCTTCGTGGTAAAGTTTCTTCAAGACAAATTAGAAATTATGGAAATAAAATATATAAAATGTTTTTTTATAGAAAGAAATTAGGATTCCAATGTCAACTCATGGTGCAATTGATGAGAATGTTTAAAATGAGAAAAGTGATGAAAAAATTAGGTGTTTTTGTAAAACCAAAAAAGAAAGATGATTCAGTAGAACAAGTCATATCTAGTGTTGCTAATGCTATTGATGTTATTGGTAAGAAAAGTCGATCAAAAGATAAGAATGCGGCTCGCCGTGCAATAACAACTGCTCTAGTTGATAAAACAGCTTCAAATAAAAGAATGTTAAGTAAGATTAGTAAATGTATAAACTTAAATCCTAGAACTTTGATAAGAGCTGCTAAAAGAAGAGAAAGTATTGAAAAAGATCCTATTAATCAATGTTGGAGTTTTAGTGGTAGACTCCCAAGATCAGACATGAAATTAACTAATGAAATTAAATCTTTAATCGAAAAATTTTGGTATGATAATACAAGAGTATCACCTAACATTAGAGATGTCTTAAAATTAAGGGTGGGTTCCGTGAACCTCATCCAAAGCATCTCTTAGATATGACTCAAACTGAATTATATAAAAAAAAATTAGATGCTTCAATCTTACCATTGAATATTAGCATAAGTCAAAGATCATTTGAAAAGTGTAAACCTTGGTATGTTAGAATTAATAAGCAACGAATCTCTTGTTGTTGTAAGACTCATGTACAATTTCATTATTATTATGATATATTTTGATATATACGATGCACTTTGCATGCTAACCAAATTATGCAGGACATTTGTGGTATTACTATGCCACCTGAAAGAATCAAAGATTTTATAGCAGGTTTGTTTTGTAATCCCTCTTTAAATGGAAACTCATTTTTTTTAAAAGGATGCATATCTGGAGAATGCGATAGATGTGGTAACTTTTCATTATTAGGAGAATGTATGCATGAAAGTAGTTTAGATGAATTTGGAAAACAATTAGTGGATGTAAAAAAATTTAAAAATATTGAGTATTCTTCAAAAGATGGTAAAATTGGAAGACGTGTTGAGCTAATTGTGGAAAAAGTTAGTGTGCATACTTTTATTACTGAATTTAAAGATAAGTTTGTACCTAAATATGTTCAACACTCTCAGAATGCTCATTGGCTTGATAATCAATTTCGTTTATGTAAAAACACATTTCCAATTGGAACTATATTGTCAATTGTTGATTTTGCTGAAAATTATACTCTTGCTCCACAAGAAGAAATCCAATCACAATATTATAATTCAGTGCAAGTAGCTATATTTGTTCACATTGTTTATAGACATGCTGAAGATAGTACAGAAGATAATAGAAAATTTTTGAAAGAGTACCATTTTTATGTAAGTGATAATCGATTACATTCATCTGAGTTTGTACAATATTGTTTTGATATATTTAATAAAAATTTAAAAGAGAGAGGAATTCAAATACTAGAACATCTCATATGGTCAGATAATTGCACGGGTCAATTCAAAAATGCTAGAATGTTTTATTGGCTATGTAGAGTTCATAAGGAAAATAATATCCAACACATATGGAGTTTTTTTGAAGCTGGTCATGGTAAGGGAGAACACGATGGAGCAGGTGCATGTGTAAAAAGAGCTCTTGCTAGAGAGCAACTAAAATTTGAGGATGCTGCAAAATTTAGAAATGCACGTGCAATTGTAGATTGGTGCAATACCAAATTATCTACAAGGACAAGTGAGAAATCAATAATTCGACGCTTCTTTTGGTTAGTTGAAGAAAATGATATTTTTTCTCGACAGGATTGTGAAACAATTAATGGAAGTGCAAAATGGCATTCATTTAAGAGTTCGAATGCAAACACATGGACAATATGGACAAGGGAGTTGGCATGCTATTGTCAATTTTGTATTGTAGGTGATTGGCAAGCATGTGAAAATATGGAATGGGTCGAACAATGGCAACAAAGAGCTTTAACGCCTACATTGACACATGTTCAACATGAAATGACAATTGAAGATAATCAAGTGTTCGCATCAGATGATTATGATCGTGTTTCAGATCTTGTACAAGAAGGTACATTATTTATTGAGTTGAATTTTGTATGTATGCATGTTTATATGAGTTAAATATAAGTCACTTTTTATTGAATTTTGTATTTATTTTTGTAGGACATGTGTATGCTGTTGTTGCACCTCAAGGGAATGAAGAGCAGACAGAGTACTGGTTGGCTAGATGTGTTGAGAGAAAACATAAGTTGGTACATACTAGAGTAGATGATGACAACTTTGAGTATCCAACTGGTTCAGTGGTTGTTGTTGGCACCTGGCTTCGAAAATATTTGATGAGAAAGAATGGCTTGCCTGCATTTGAAGATTATGAAAGACACAAGAAAATTATGCATTATTCACATTTGATTTTGGCAACCAATATAAAACTAGTTAGATATCAAGGGAGGCCTGCTAATAAAGTTTTATGGACAATTTCAATGGATGATCACGAGACAATCATAGATGCATTAAAAAAAAGAGAGGATGCAGATGGTACAATAGAGTAAATAAATATTGGTAAGCATATCTAGTCGTATATATATTTAATTGATATATATATATTTGTCTTTAATCATTTCCTAATTAAAGTTTTATATCATTTTTTTTTTTTTTTTTCCCAAAATTAGATGCTTTGCAAAAAAGAGAGGAGATGCACATATATTACAATGGAATTTCAATCTAGAGACTGGTAACTATATATAGTTCTAGATACATTTAATTGATACTTTATAATTGATTTCATATCCCCTTAAGCCATTCTCTTAAAACCCCTTAAGTCATCCTCTTATGTACCATTAATCCATCCTTTTGCAGCCCCTTAAGTCATTCTATCAACTACCATTAATCCATCCTCTTAGGACCCCATAATCCATACCCTCATATATCTACCCTTAATTTGTCCACTTGCATCCACTTAAGTCACTCACTCAACACCTCTTAATTCATCCTCTTAGGACCCCTCAATCAATATCCTCATATATCTACCCTTAATCCATCCACTTGCATCCCCTTAAGTCACTCTCTCAACACCCCTTAATCCACTTTAACTCATTTTAGGGTTTAGGGTTTATGGTTTAACTCATTCTATCAACTCCCCTTAATCCACCCTCTTGCATCACTTTAACTTATTCTCTCAACTCCCCTTAATCCACCCTCTTACATCACTTTAACTCATTTTAGGGTTTAGGGTTTAGGGTTTAACTCATTCTATCAACTCCCCTTAATCCACCCTCTTGCATCCCCTTAATCCACCCTCTTATGTAAGTTTAACTCATTTTAGGGTTTAGGGTTTAGGGTTTAACTCATTCTATCAACTCCCCTTAATCCACTCTCTTGCATCCCCTTAATCCACCCTCTTATGTAAGTTTAACTCATTTTAGGGTTTAGGGTTTAGGGTTTAACTCATTCTATCAACTCCCCTTAATCCACCCTCTTGCATCCCTTTAATCCACCCTCTTGCACCACTTTAACTCATTT